>APFE031521606.1:0-19110 GCA_000404065.3 Pinus taeda | reverse complement strand
AATTACACTAAAGGTCATAAGTGTGCTCAGAATAAATTATTCTACATAGATTTTGAAGAGGAGGAATAAAATGACCGAGAAACATCAAAAGAGGTGGATATACACCAGGAACCAACACCAGAGAAAGAATAAATGAATCTGTCCATATCTTATAATGCATTGGCAGGAATTACCACTCCTCAAACTCTCAAGATAGAAGAATATATCAAGAATAAAATGGTAATAATTTTTATTGATTGAGGTAGTACCCATAATTTTATTCATTGTAAGATAACCAAGGAATTGAATTTCTTCCTATATCCAGCACTAGAGTATCAAGTGATGGTTGCAAATGGAGGAATTATAAATTGCTATGGAAAGTGCCATAATATCAAGCTAACACGAGAGAATATTTCTTGAATATTTCAATGCTTTCCATTCCAATGGGTGGTGTTGAAGTTGTACTAGGACTCGAATGGTTACAATCTTTGGGGATGATAGCTTTCAAATTTCAAGAACATTTCTTGAAATTTTTTTGGGAAGGAAAGGAAGTTGAATTAAGGTGTATCATAGGGAAACTAGGAAAGATAAATAGCTCTATTGTCCTGAAAAATCTTTTGAAGAAATAACAACGGGCTGTAATTGCACAATTATGCTTACTAGGAGTTCAAAGATCGAAACCATCTATTTCTCTGGATCTCCAAAAGGTCCTGGACAATCATTCCAAGCTATTTGAGACTCCTAAAGGCCTCCCACTTATTCGTGATTAGGATCATGTGATTCACTTGATTCTAGGAGGTGCTCCTCCAAACATCAGACCTTACAGATATCCTTACGGCCAAAAGAGTGAAATTGAACGTATGGTTGTAAAAATGCTAGAGGTGGGTATAATTCAACATAGTCAAAGTTATTTCTCTGCTCCAGTAGTATTGGTGCATAAGAAGGATGAATCATGGCATATGTGTCCAATAGGGAGCTCAACAATCTCACTATTAAAGATAAATTTCCCATTCCTATCATTGATGAATTGTTGGATGGATTACATGGAGAAATTTAGTTCACCAAGGTGGATCTTCGTTCAAGATATCATCAAATTAGAATGAATACTGAAGACATTCTGAAAACAACATTAAGAACTCATGATGGTCATTATGAAGTTTTGGTCATGCCTTTTGGCCTTACTAATGCACCTTCCACATTTCAAGGTTTCATGAATTCAATTTTCAAACCCTTCCTTAGAAGATTTGTGTTAATATCTTTTGATGATATATTAATCTGTAGGAAGCCTTGGAAGGATCATGTTCAACATGTTGACAGGGTGCTCAAACTATTGGTGGAGAAACAATTATATGTAAGAACCTCCAATTTTTTCTTTGAAGTGTAGAAGGTGGAATATTTGGGTCATATTGTATCTCATGAGGGTGTTAAGGTAGACCCTAAAAAATTATAGCCATTAAGGAATGGAAAATCCCCACAATCATAAAGCATCTTCGAGGATTTCCTGGTTGGCAGGGTATTATTGCAAGTTTGTTAAGATTTATGGGAGAATAACAGAACCTCTAAAGTCATTACTGAAGAAAGATGCATTTTCTTTGACTCCGGAAGCAACGAATGCATTTGAACATCTTAAAGAGGCAATGTGTCAAGCAGCAATCTTAGCTATGCCACACTTCACACAAAAATTATTGTGGAATGTGATGCTTCAGGAAATTGAGTTGATATTATTTTAATGCAAGAAGGAAGACCCATTACTTTTGAAAGTCATTGAATCAAAGGAAAGTATTTACACGAAACTATTTAAGAGAAGGAAATGTTGACAATACTACATGAACTAAAGCAATGATGACCTTACTTGATGGTAAGACACTTCAAGATAAACATAGATCATAATCGTCTTAAATACTTTTTGGAGAAAAGATTATCTTCAGAAGAGCAACAAAAATGGGCGACAAAGATGTTGGGTTATGAATTTTAAACCATTTACAAAAAACGGAAGCAAAATGTTGTTGCATATGCACTCTCAAGAAAGGATGAGGATGTGGAAGCATTGCTTTGTGCCATTTCTTATTATCTAACATGAGTGGATAACCGAAGCAAGGGATGAATGGAAGAATGATGAAGAGGTGTGGTCACTCATTCAAAATTTTCAACAAGATCCAAGTACAACTAATACATTTAATTGGAAAAATGATTCATTATAGTACACAGATCGCTTATATCTTTGTAAGAATTCCCAACTCAAACAAAAGATTCTTTTGGAATTTCACACCTCTCCCTTAGGAGGGCACTTAGGATTTTTAAGAACTTACCATAGGCTCAAGAAGGATTTCTTTTGGGATGGCCTTAAATCTAATATTCAGAAATTTGTAGAAGAATGTTTGATTTGCCAACAAAATAAAGTTGAGACGGTTAAGACCCCGGGTCTGCTACAACCTCTAGGCATTCCAAGTCAACATTACCAAGAGGTATCAATAGTTTTACCCAAGTCTAAAGGAAAGAGTGTCATCATGGTGTTAGTTGAAAGAATTACCAAGTATTCACACTTTTGTGCATTATCTCAGCCTTTTAAATCCAACAAAGTTGCTACTACATTTATGGAAACAATTCAAAAGATTCATGGAAATCCAAAGATTATCGTAAGTGACAGAGATCCCATTTTCACTGGAAATTTTTGGATGAAATTATTTTCTTGTCTTGTTACTCAATTAGCTCATAGCTCATCTTGTCATCCTCAATATGATGGGAAAACTGAGATAGTGAACAAATGTTTGGAAGGATACCTTTGTTGCTTTGTATCTAACAAACAAACACAATGGGTCAAGCGGTTACCTCTAGTTGAATGGTGGTATAACACTTCCTTCCTAGTAGTATGGCATTTTTATAGCTACAACCATACAAAAGAATGTCTCTCAAGCAAGCTAAGAATGATAATAAATTATCACCCAAGTATTACAGTCCTTATAAGGTGTTGCAAAGTATCAGTACTATGACATAAAAATTGTAGCTTCTTGCATCTTCCCGAGTACACCCAATTTTCCATGTTTCATGCTTAAATAAGGTTATAGGTGACAAGCATCCAGTTCTGATCTGAAATGAGGGTCTAACATCTTGTTATACTTACAAGAACCCCCCACTCCAAATCTTAACAAATATATGATCTATCTTATGTTAACAATTGCAAAATTAAGAACTTGAAACAGGTGTATGTCTTTGTTTAAACTGTTTAAGTGCTTATTGTTCATGCTGATATTAAACACATATAACATTGAATGCAACAAATAAACAACACATACATAACAACAAATTTAATTTAGGAGTTCACCCTAATATCATGGGCTACGTCTCCTTGAGCTCTTGTCAACTTGACTTGGCTCTTTGGGATTATGGTAAAGCTTATTTTACAAGTTCCACACTTAACTCCAAAGGTTATTGCACTGAACCAATGGGCTTAGAATACCATCTATATCCCTGGCTGTCCTCACTCTACAAACAGATATAAGCTTCCTTCGACTTGATTCCTTCAATTAGTGCTCTGAGTTGTCCTAAGCTTCTTGATGGCACTAACTCCCTCAGAAATCTTCAACTGTCTCTAGAACTTCTTCTTCTGTCTCGAGCACATATCAGACACCTACAATAGACTGATCATTTGATCATTTGCTTTCTGAAACTTTCTTGTAGCTTCTTAGCCATTAGAAGTCTTCAAATTCTCCTGCAAATCCTTGCAATGGATTCAAAAGTTCCTTTACATTCAGAATTGACTATTGGATCACTGAGAATGAGTATTGGTAGCTCCTATAATTGCCTCCAACCTCTGGTGGCTTCTGAGCTCCAAATCAATCTTATTGGATGAAATTATCCTTGAATATGACTTCTTTAGCTTCTCTGGATTATTCCATTGGCTTCAGAAGGCTCTAATTAACCTAGCGAGCCTCTTGTTCCACTCTCTCTGAGTTTCTCTGTCTCTCGGGCTCTGCCTCTGTTTTTTCTGTTGCTTGCCTTCTTTGCATTAAAACTGCTCTTTTAGTGCTTTTATGCAATATCTCCACCAATATTAGTGAATGCACCTGACTCCATCTAAACTTAGCATATCCGCTAAACTTTAGCCACTCTGCCAGGCTGATCATCGGAGGTCGCCATTACATTAACTTCCTGGTGCACATATGTGTGGTATAATCCCGACAGTTAGGGATAATCCTCCATAGAGCTTGCGATCGGGTTAACTCACAACGGTCGATCTATCTTGTCCATCCAACGACTGTTGCATCGTTTGCTGGCCAACTTGCCTGGATGATCTCCATTGTTGACATGACCCTGCTTGATCTAATAAACATCACGCAATCTCGTGCAAATTTCTGCATGGCCGATATCAAATTGAGGGCGCGTGAGAAATGCAGTTTTTCCTTGCTACGTGTCGCCTGCTAAGTGGAATCGCGTGCTTAGGGTAATTTACCACTTCCATCCTTTTGCCTACGCGAGAAACCGTTTACCGCTTGGCCGAATACTACCCACGTGCTTAATTCATATTTTAAGAAAAAGACGCTTAATAAAGGTTTTAGTGCTTTGAAGCAAATTTTAACCTTTTCACGCTTTTTCACGTTAAAAGGAAATATTAACCTTTTTAATGCTAATTCACATTAAGAGCCAATATTAACCTTTTGGAGGTCATGTGCACTGCATGTACATTGTTTGCAATATTGTTTTTAACTGCGTTAAGGTCTTTGATCAATATCTAATCAAGTTCAAACAATGTTTCCAAAACTTGACGAAGAAGGAAAAATCATATTTGAGTCTGAAGTAGTCATGGAAACAAGAACCCGACAGTTATGGAAATGATCAATTTGAGAGTATCTCATTAAGTGGAAGAACTTACAAACTAAAGATTCCACATTGGATGATGAGAATTTTATGCAGAAGCATCCAAAACTAATCAAGCTTTGAGGACAACACTTTTTTGAAGGAGAGGGGCATGTTAGGTCCCTATAATACTAGTGTATCCCCCTTATTGTTATTTTTGTTCCCATGTAGCCCCTGTATTATTATTGTTGTACCCCATAGAAGCTCACTGTTGTTATTGTTGTGCCCTTACATTATTGTTATTATGTAGCCTTTGATTATATTGTGACCCCTTAGATGCCTATATATACAAATTAGGTCATGTCATTTGTATCATCCAAGAATTGTTCATTCATGTAATGTAAAGGAGATTGCCCCCTCAAAGAAAATATTTTTTAAGTCATTGATCTATGTATTTGTGAGTTGGTTGCATAACACTTAATGCATATATATATCTCCAAGAAGTAGGAAAATACTTGCACTCACCATATTTTCAAACAACAAATTAAATTTCATGTCCACTTATCAGGATGTTATTAAAAATTGAATACAACATAGAGGTACTATTTAATATGCTCTCCCCCACATTGTTCCCCATAGTTATTTCCATGTTCATGCAACTACAATTGAATTAAATTCAAATGTAGGTCTATGCATTACACTTACCAAGTTACCATGACAAGAAATTTGGTAGGCACTCAAGATTTTACTACCATATTCATCATCTCATAATGCACCACCATAGTGAAGAAATAACTTTTTTATATTTGAATAGAATAATTGAAGACAACATTCTCATAAGAATCACTTCCCTTATCATTCATTTGGAGCACTCCACTAGTGACAATCTTGTAGAACAACTAATTTACTCTAGGGTATCTCTTCATGGAGAAAGATAGTTTTGTAAAATGTCCATGAATGAACTAAAATATATGTTTCATGGTTTGGTTTCCCAATATTATTTTCTTTCTAATATTGGGTGCATTTGACACTAAATGGATTGAATTACATACAATCATCGCTAATAACATTTCCAATGATATTGGTGGCAAGAAAAATAATTAATGTAATCAAAACATCATCTTCAATCCATATATAGAATCTCTATACATGCATTACACGTTCATATCCATCCATGATGAGATATCAGAGAAACAACTCCATGCAAAACACTATTGGTACAAGTTTATTCTCTAAATCTTCTACCAAAATTATTTAGATAGTAATTTTTTTTAACCAATATTTTCTGTTAATACTTCTTTTGACAGATATGAATGGAAACATAGAGTATATAGATATATTCATATTATCCTATGATTGGATAATGCACCTAGTATGTATGCTCATGACTAGGTTAGTAAAATTAAGGTTGCGAAAGCTAATGATATCTTAGAACAATTTATTTCAGCTAGGAATGCATATGATTCTCAACTCAGGAATACCCTTTTTTTCACTCTAAACATAATGATCCTTTCTTTTTAGAAATAGAATACATATTCAAAACCAACCCAATTCATGAAGATGAAGAACTAGTCAACTCCATTTAGTGCCACACAAAATGCACATAAAGTATTTTCTTTAGAAAAAAATGAACTAGATATGCATACCAATATGTTGCGCCACAAGAATGACACGCATTTTCTAACATTTTCATCCATAAACATGAAAATACAATGTACAATTTTTTCATAATGGTAGTTTGATCAATAACCACAACACTTCCATCCTTTCAACCTAGTGTCAAAATGTTGACTACCAAATAGTATTCTCCCTCCATGCTATTCAAAATTACATTGTCAAGTATGGATCCAAAACAAAAATAAATTTTGAAATGTTTCACTATATTCATCATAGAATTTCCCTTGCTACACATGTTGTTGATCTTTTCATTATTCATGTTTTAAAGTTTCTTATAAAAGAACTTGTAGATTGTGACATAGGCACACAAGAAACATGCCATATGTTGTAAAAACTACCCCTCCCAATTATTAGTCACCCTTCTTCTCATTAAATGTTGGAAAAGAAATTCATAAACATATCTCAATAGAATAAAAAACATACTTCTGAAAATTAAACTTCATAGATGTATACCTTTTTCATCCATCCATGTTGCAATCCACACATCTTCCCAATGTTGCAAAATCTTGGTCATATGATGCTCATTGAAAAAATGAAGAATGGAAATTAAGTGAGCCAAAGCTAATTGTCCATTATCTACCACACTACTCTACAATACCTACTAGAGATGCACATTGCTATGTAGATTTTGATAGGAGTGCACTTAAGCTATATAAACATTTCCATAATATTACATGGGACATAGTCACTTTCAACCAATAAATTAATACAATCTAGGAACAAATGAAGAATTCATATTCTCTTTAGCATGCCAACCCTAAATCTCCCTACAACTCTTCCTCTTGCAAAAAAAAATATATTTTGGTGATGAAATGCAAACCCCACACCACATGGATTTGGATAGATGAAAATTTCTCTCCCAACTCTATTCTAGGAATGACATCCAATTGAGTGATCTTGACATGCTAGGCCATCATGATTTTGACAACCCATTAAGGGAATTTTGAGGTCTAAAATGGGCCTCAGAAAAATGTACACCAAATGTAAAATTTATAAGAACCAATAGGATTTAAGATGATGATGTCAACCATGGCGATGATTCACAATTTTTGGAGTAAAAAAGTAAAAATTTTAAAAAATAATAAAATAATAAAACTACTTTTTCAACTCGTATTTCCAACTTATGCCCCTAAGGTTTTACAAATTTCGAGCAGGAGTACTCATTGGGTGCAAAATTTAATTCCTAATACAAGGAATACCCATGTTGCATACTTTTGATAGGCCGTCTACACAAAAAATGAGAAATACATGAAAAATCGTGATTGCAATCACATTTTTCATGTATTTCTCATTTTTCATGTAGTAAGGTCCATCGAAAGTATGCAACATGGGTACTCCTTGGATGAGGAATCAAATTTCTCATCCAAATAATGTTTCCTCTCAAAATTTGGGAAACCTGATAGGGAGATTAATTGAAAATAGAAGTTGAAAAAATAGTTTTTCCTTTTTTCTCTATAAAATTTAATGATGTAATCTAATCTTATTTTATTATTTCTACTATTATTTTATAATTTCCTTAGGAGACACATAGACCTCAAATTTCCCTAATGATAATTTGAATACTACATTGAACCCTCCTACTTGTAATAAATAACCATATAGTTCATAGAAAATAATCACACACCACTTACTATCACAACCATGCTATTCTAATACACCTATTCGAAAGTATTGTCCCCCACCCAAATCAAAACTCTCTCTGTTTCCTTAAAGAGGAAATGATAAGAACCATCTACTAAGAATGATTGTACAAATTTATATAGGTACTATAAAATGATACATTCTTGGATGCATTAAAGAAACACTTTCTTCAATTGTATATTTCCTTTAAATTTCATTGACATTAGTTGCTCCAACCAGTGTCATAGCCATAAAAAATTACATATATACAATCCATTTTAAGCTATGTTTTCTTATAAATCATTTTCTCCCATTATAAGGAATCCCACTTTCCAGCCTCTAAGCATACCTTAAACATATATAATAGATTTTCATTGATGAAATGAGTTTAACTCGGCCAATACTTTTCAACCACATCAATAAGCATATTTAGGAAGCATTTTCTCTAGAGAAAAACACCCCTTTCGATAGCCACACAATTAGTCTTGTTGGAGACCTTGGACAATTGCCACTTCTCATGGTCATTCCATTATATAAGGGTGCATCACATGCATCTAAACTCTAGTATACCTTTAACACTTACACACTCAACAAACTATATTTCATCAACAAGGGGACAACCGACCACATGTTATGCTCAAAAATATCCTTGATGACGTTAATGCACTTATTTATAGTCAGCAAAATAGCTACCCAACATAATTAATGAATTCTAAAATTCTTTAAAATTTCGAGTAACACTACCAAATGTTGAGCAAAGTAAATGAACGATTGGATCCTAAAGTATTACTATGCAATAGCCAAAAGTTGATGTTAACACTTAACTTATAAGTTGCATTTGGCCGTCTTAATTAACCACTTGGATCAAATTATTAACATATTCTACAAATAAAACAATGAGCCTTCATATGTACCAATTTTTGTGATGGTGAGCTTAAGAAAGTACATTCGCCCTCCATGAATTCCAAACAATATTACTTTTGTTCCAAATTTGCCTATACGAAGGGGTATTTGTAATCGAATCCCACCTTAAATGGCATGGGCATTTATAATACATACATATCAAAGGATCACATTACCAAATTTTACAAGTAATATTGGTACATTTAAACAACAAAGATCTAATTTTCACTCCAAAATGTAGAATCCCTTCCCTAACGGATGTTCACATTTTGTTGGCATTTAATTTCAAAAGGTATAAAGGAATGAAGGAAATCCCCATATAACACAAGGGAAGAAAGAAGAGGCCTTATCCATTGTAAAATTTTTCCATCATTTGTCCTCTATCAATTACATTTTCATATTTGTTAACTCAGTTCTCATGACTTTTTCACTATTACTATTTTACTTATTATTTTTATTCGATATATCTTTTAATTAAGGCATTGTCTACAGAGGCCACAATTTTGCTGGTATTTTTTGGCCTCAATTTTTCTCGGATTTTTTTTTTCAAAAATTCCATCTATAGGAGTGTTTAAATCATTTTTTTATGGTGGAAATGGATTCAACACCATCAAAAACACTTGGGACAACCAAAATTCTGAAGCTTGACAGCTTTAACCCAAATTTCCCAAAATTTCTCCCAGATTTTAATTACCATAAATTTTCACAAGTGAGTGTATGTTGGAACGGTCGGGGCGGTTGGTTTACACGTCCCCCGGCCGGTATCGAGTCCTGTGGAGGCTGCGCCAGCAGCATATTTGGGCCATGGCCATATGTACTATGTACAATTGTATTATGACATATATAGCTTCTTCAGCGAGGCCCGACCCCCCGTCCAAAAAAATCTTACACAAATTTTCGTTATTTTCCAAACAAAATTATGTCTTCATTAAACTACTCTTTTAATTAATGCTCTTATGGACCAAATTGTTTTTCTTAAGCCATTGACAACTCTTTCTTGAGTTTTTTTATTTTTAAGATTTACATTTCAATTCACTACCAAATTGGTTTTAATCCATTGAAGACTTTTTCTTTCGTTCTCTTTCTCAAGATTTCCATTTGAATTCACTAGCACTCCAGTTACGTTTCGATCCCTCAGCTGAGGTGGCACACTCCCGCTGTGTTTTGACCCCTAAGGAAACAAAAACATGTGAAATCATAGGAAACAAAAGCATGTGAAATCATAACATCTGCGAGTGCTAAATGTTGCGTTCCCGTGCGCAGACAGTATTGGATAAGGTGCCTTCCACACTCTGAAGAAAGGTATAATTAAAGGCAGAGCCAAAGTTGACGAGTTCATTTATTTGCAATGCCAAATTTTGCTAACATATAAATAGCTTTTACAAAGGAGTCTGGTATATTTTTCTTATAAATTTTTTATTTTATAACAGACATACGTTTCTTTCTATCTTTTAATATATTATCATTCCATAATTAAAAGAAAATCATTTCATTTCACGGGCAGACGAAGTCCCCACTCGTCATTCTATAATTAAAACAAAATCATTTCATTTCACCACAGAAGGCCTCGTTTGTAACCCCACATAAATGAAGGTTTGCTTTTCCCATTTTCCATCAGGAATTTGCTTGGATATAGCTATTTTTATCTTGTTATTTTAATGGATAGTCCGCGAATCTCATAAAGGCAAATGAACACTTTTTGCTTGTCACAGGACAAATAGCGTTTTCCTTTACAGATTGTCTGAGAATATTTATAAAATGGTAAAATCGATTATTTGGAATTGAGGCTATGTAAAAATGGAGAGGCTATAATTCATTGAATAAGGAAGGATATTTAAGTGGACGAATTTGTTTTCATCAATTTTTTTTTGCAGTAATAGTGTTTGAATTATAATTTTGACAATAAAAATAAATTCAGCACTATTAAAAAAATTTAGCCACCCAAAATCTTAAAATTTCATAACTATAAAACTGATTACAAAAACTCAGCTAAATTTAATCAAAATCTTATAATTTTTATGATTTTCCTGGCAAAAACGCAATCTGTTTAGACTACCGCAAATTGATTTTCATGTGGGTAGGGCGAACTGCCTTTTCTCCGTTTATGTAGAAACGGAGCAGTGAAGAACTTTAGCATTGTTCACTAACTAACTATTGTGATTGCAAAGAAAAAAGATAACGCTATTTGCTTCTGTTATTTTTCTTCGTTGTCTTGGAATACTACGCGAGAAAAATGGGGTTATTTACGTGGCAAAGGGCAACTTGCAAACTAAGAAGTTAAATTGAAGCGCGTTAACTTTGTTCTCTAATCATCTAGATTGCAAAGGCAAGAACTAACCTTCATCGCTAATGTCATTTTATTGATCATCACATAACCTTATAGAAGCGAAATGCATTCATTTGCATGTAGAAGTTTTTGAATTTGAATTTCATAAAATTAAAATTAACTTATTTGTAGGATTATATTCAATTCATTTGTACGATTATATTCAATTCGTCCATAGCAGTACATAAACAAGTGAGATTTTAAAGTTTTTCAATAATTATATTAAAATTAGGTTTAATATTTTATGAAAATAGTTTAATATTTATAATTAATTAAAATATGTTTATTTGGTGAGAAAACAAATGGAAATTTTGGTGAGATTTTTATAAAAGCTAGTAGAAATTTTGGGAATTTTGGGTTACAATCATGAGTTTCAAGATTTTGGGTACTCCACAGGTTTTTGATAGATTTGAATTCATTTCCACCATCAAAAACAAGATTCACACATTCTTACTATCAGATTTAAAAAAAAAAAAATTGGTCAAATTCATAGAATTTTTGCTATTGTTATTCGAGAAAATTTGCCACCTCTACACACAACACCATTGATATATTGAATAATATTGTGTTCCTTTATGAAATGAGAGAACACCAATGATAATATAGATATAAATTTTCAACAAAAATTGCATTCAAATTTAAGAAAAAAAACCTCAGATTATGAATAAAATTATTACGGTCAAAAAATAACCATACAATATTATATATTTAGGATCTGGTTTAGTCATTAAATTACTACTGTCAAAAAAATAACGATATATTTAAAATAATATTTTAGACAAATTAAAAGTCAATATAAAACAACCTTGCTCCCATTGTGCGTTGGAATTACTATTATTATATATTATAATCTATTTATATAATAATGGCTAGTATTATATATTAAATTTATTATATTAATATACTATCGTGTATTTTTAACACGAATGAAATTTTATTTCAAATATTATTAAATTATTTAGGGTTAAAATCTTATTACTTTATCTGGTTCATATTTAATTAGATATTATAAAATTTTACTCTTCATATATATATTATTTAAATTTTTTATAAATTTGAGTTTTTAATATCAAAATAAAATAATGGTTAGCTGATAGTAAAAGCATGAAATATTGATTTATTAGATATTTATATTTTAATCTTATCCAAAAAACATACAAAAATGTATTAATCCACAAGTATAGAGTGAATATTATTATTTTTTTATTTAGATAAAATATATTTATATTTTAATCTTTATTTTAGAATAATATTTTTTAACTAAAATTAATAAATTTCCAATAAAATAGTATTTTTTAGTCAAAAAATAGAGGCTCTAATTTGTTAGGATATTCCGACATAGGAAATAGTTAAATATAACTTGGTCTAGTGTAGAGTTAGGTAAAGTGTGTTTCTTTACTATGTACTTTTGTAATTTACAATCCGAAGGTCACGATATGTAGTGATCCGACGGTTCATTCTCTCTTCGGTATTACGGACACTTGATCCGTGGCTTAACACACGATTGGTCCATGATCTCTATTTAAAGAGCATGGAGAGTCATTTATAGGTTAACTGTTCATGAGAGAAGCTTATGTAAAATTTCATTCTTTTATTAATAAATTGCCTAAGTGGCCACGTTGGCTCAGGCCATGGTCTGTTTCACTCTTTGAGGATTTTAACCACGTCAAAAATACTGATGTATTGATCTGTGATCTGTTTGTGAGCGGTGTCCTTTGGTGTTCTGTCTGAGGAACTTACCCTTTAAATTCCTATATAATTTTATTAATCAAAATAAAAAATAAAATTACATTTTACATATACTATAAAGAATTTTTCTACAAAGAACTAAAAATAAAAAGAAACATTAACAAAATTGATGGAAAAAATGAACATTAGCTCATCCTTTTGCCCTTGTTTTTTGTGCCTTGTGCCAAACATCTAGAGGTTATTCAATATAAACCATTGCCAATGCATTTTCAATGACCACCTATGGAGATTCTTTATCAAAATCATAGCTTTTCAAGACGTGGAATCTTTTTGTGCCCCAGAACCATCTCAGATCTTCTTACTACTAAGTATAGGATTTTTTTATATCTATATAATTGTTCTCGTTGGTAGCTACGGGACCTGTTCTGGTTGATATCCAGAGGGAGCCATATTATCTGCGTCATGTTGAGCTTTGAGATTCTCTTTGATTTCTTTTGGGCTCTTTTTGTGCCCCTATAATCCTCTGAGGTCTCCTTACTACTAAGGATAGGGTTTTGCTATATCTGTATCGGTAGCTAGGAGACCTCTTCCCATTGATATCCAGAGGGAGCCATATTATGTGCATCATGTCGAGTTTGCAGATTCTCTTTGATTTCTTCTTCTTCCTCTTGAAAATTGCCATCGTTTTGCATGATTGGGTTACCTATTTTGCTTTTTTTGGAGTTTTCTTAGCTTGTGGGCATGTAAGCTCAGAAAATTGCCATCCTTTTCGGTGATTGGGTTACCTCTTTTTCTTTTTTGGAGCCTTCTTAGTTTGTGGGCAAGTATTTTGCAGATGACCTATTTTAAAACATTCACGAAATCAAAATGCCATGTTTTCAAAGTCCAAAACTTGTGTCCACTAAAAGTTAATTTTCTTCGAAATTATGTGATCTAGAATTCCTTTGCTTACATCTATTTCCATACATATTCTAGTAAAGATTAAAAAAAAAAAAAAAAAAAAAATCTTTCCATATCCCTTGTTTTGAAAAATTAATTTTTATGTCTTAGATGACTTTATGGTGCCAGAAAGGAAGGGGGCACTGGAACCCTCACCCAAATCAACATGGTAGTGATCACCATTGTTGAGGAATCAAACTCTAGAAACCATGGATTGATAAATAAACCTAGACTTCCCCAAAACCATAGCCCTTCTTGAATTACAAAATCCAGGTCCTTTTGGGTGTCTAATTAGACTATGAAAAATTCTTTTGAAGATAGGTATATGTCACAATTTTGTGTCCATAACATGAATATCCACTGGGTAATAGCTTCTGGTTTAGGCCAGAATTCATTGAATCTACATATGATATCTCTTTTTGGAAGGGCACAAAAAAGAGCAAAGACCTCTACATTGTTAGCCTCCAAAGACAAGGCATGTTCCATTTGGTCAACAAGATAGGGATGTGGATTCACAAATTGGGGCTGATTTGCATGACTAGAGGCCTTATCTTTGAAAGATATACTAATTCCATTTGATTTTCTAGTACCAAGAGCACTTCCACATATTTTAGAATTCATTATTGTTGTTGAGTTTCTAGATATACGAGTTTGTTTAAGCAAGGAAAAGTCATGGAGAACCCTTCCTTTATATTGTCAACATTGGTATTTTGTGGATATGCCCCATTTCTTTTCAATGGACAATTTTAGGAATATAATTAAATCTGAGTTTCTTACCCATAGAATAATTGATTTTTCTCCATTTTTTTTTGTAAGCTTAGGTAGGACCTTCTCATTTTCGAGTTTTTACATGTCCTTTATTCACCCAATTTCCGGGGAGGGTAGCACAAGAATTGAACCCAAGATCTCTAGTTCGGTGAGACTTCATTTCCACAACCATTGCCACTTGAGCTACCCCTTGTGAACTCCTCCAAAAAAATATAATAAAAATCTGAAAATTTGATTATTTTCCTGTTTTATCACGATAAGATGAAAATATGAAAAATGATAAAATGAAAATCTGAAAATTTGATTCATTTTCCTATTTTATAATGGTTGTTATATCTTTGTTATTTCCATACTTTTATGTTGGTTATAAGCATGGTTAATTGGATGTTTCATGTCATGGTTACTTCATGTATTTACTTGTAATGGTTAAATGATGGATGCAAGACCTAATTGATGTTAAAATATTTCAAGGGAGAAGGCAGTGATCCCTCTTATCATGTTTCATTGGAGTTTTCTGGCATTGATGCTCTGTCTTGTATCGTAGACTTGTAGATTGCAATGATGTCAAGTATTTGAAAAAATGTCAGTCCCAGTTGAGGATGGTCAGGCCTATTCCTGGAGTTGATTTTTAGTTTATTATTCTTTTCATCGTGTGTCTGATGGATTCTGGGAGTTACATCAAGTTCTGGGTAGTGGCCAAAATTCTAGGCTAGAAAAGTGCCTTAAATTCGACGAACGCTGGCACTGGTTTGCTGGTAGAAGTCCCTGGACGCAGGCATGCAAGCTTGTGGGAGAGTCCAGAGGTCCCTAGACACTAGCATTCCCATAGAATGAGAGCATTGAGAGGTCAAGAGTTCAAAAAAACTCAGTGGGATCCAAGGGCAGGATGCCTGAGTGGTTTAGATAGCTCCTGGGAGTTATGTTGCTCATATGGAAGGTCTGGTTGATGTGTTTCTATCGATTCCATTTCCTTAAGGTCACCAAGGAGATTGAATCATATCATAGTAGCCTCTCCTTACATGTTTACCCCTATTGGATGGTTACTTGGGTAGATGTGGGAGGAGGGTGTTACATTATGGTTTTAGGGAGACACAAGGATGATTTTTACATGTTTGATGTTGTATATTTGTGGATATTGGCATGTTATATATGTGTGGTTTTATGATGGTGGTGTTCTTAACGATGTCATATTTAATTATATTTTGTTACATAGGAGTTTAATATGAATAGAAATATATCATGGATATAGTCACGTAAACCATATACTATTTTAAAATTAATTAATTAAAGTGACCCATTCTTAATGCCTTCTTCTGAATTAAAAGAGAAAAGAATTTTAAAAATAACACACACATTAGTAATGAGATAGATTTTCCCTCCAACTACCTAAGGGAGGTATAAAAATAAATATAAGACACATAAGGGAGGATAGAAAATTCTAGTGAGGAGAGGTATGCATAAGTTTTAAATTTGTCATTTTTCTTTTGATTCATTTATTCTAGAGTACTAGAACTTACCATTTTTGGTGACAACAAAAATCCTTTCTCAAGTGACAAGGAGAAAGTGAGCTCATCAAAATTTTGGTTCTTTTATAAACCTTATTGTTTATTTCTTGCATTAATTAGTGATATTAAAAGGTATAATATTTCAACATATCAATGTTAAATGGTACATTTTTAGTAGAAAACACTGTTGTTAAAATCTTATTGAATGAATCCAATTTGCCTAGCAATTTGTTTTGCTTGATTATTTTCCATTACAAGTTTCTATGTATGAATTTTGTTACATATTAGAAATTTTTAAGCTGATTTATGGTCCTGACTTTTGAAAAAATCAATCGAAATAGTATGGTATCTATCACTTTTATTAATAAAAAAGTAAAGTTTGACAATAAATATTTTTCTAACATATTTCCTCCAAGAAGTTTACTTTATATTCGTAATTTATAGGAGAAGATTTCTTTGATGCTATTGGATAAAAATTATCACACTTGATAAGATACCTGTGTAGTCTTATGGTTGGAAGGACATGATATTTTAAAACTCAACATAGAAATTGATAATTTGGTTGTTGTTAGTCTTTTTTAATTTGAGTTCTTTTATTTTCAACAATGTATATGGTTGTTTATAATGTTGTTTTTCTGCTTATTATTATTATTATAAACAAATTTTCTTTGTTTTATTATACGAATTCGTTGTAAATAGTGGAATTTATTTTTGGGCATAAAACTCCAAGTCTAGTCCCATGATCTCACTGGTGTAGTGAGATTCGAGGTTGTCCGCATCAAAGCCTAAGGAATTTTCTCATCAACATATTGTATTGTCATCCCATTTTAATATGTAGAAATGAACTTAGTTATTATATTTATGAATTTGATAGATCATATTAAGATAAAAATATATTGTAAACATAGCAGCATTGTGTTCATTAACCAAAGAGAAATCTATATATAATATAATATAGTAGCGAAAGATTAATCTTATACTTCTAAAAAAATGAAGATTATAATATTGAAATAAACATACATAAGGAGAAGTTGGTATTATATTTTTAAGAAATGTTAAAATAAATATAACTTGTAGGCAATATTTTATATTATTGATTGCTAATTTATAATTTATCTTGATTTAGAGCATTTTTTTTCTTATTTCAAGATCACTACTTAGTTTAAAGAAGGTTATGAACACTATTGTATATTAACCTAGGAGAGAGAATGAATGAGGCCCACATACATAAAGGTAAGTAACTTGGATATTTGATTGGAAACCTCTTGCTACATGCAATACTCTATCAATTGACCTAGCACACATGGCTATCTCAATCCATATTTATTCTTTGTATGCTGTACATTATATTGATATTCACTGTATAAGTATATCTTTATCCGATACTAATAAGTATTGGAAAATTATATATTTATGTGAGTGAGTGAATCAAGGGTTGGTTCATTATTTAAAATCTTATTAAGTTTGATATTATGAATTCCTTGTATAAAATATCATTGTAAATGGGTGGATGAGATGAATTTAGGAGTTTTGGAATCGATGCAATAAAAGTATCCATTGATGGACCACATGCTATGACCACTGATAATCTCTCTTTGTTGTAATTTTCCACAAATCTATGTATTGCACTCTTGTACTTTCCATTGCTCAATATCTGCTCAAAATTACAATATAATTATTATTAGTATAAACATATTTAAATATGACACACCTACATGAAAAATAATTGAGAAGAGGTAAATAGAAATAACTTGTATTGTGTCACCAAGTTTGATGACCAATGTATTGGGTGTAGCTGTAATATGAAACCAATAATCCTCGTGCCAAATTTGCAGCCCCCCAACGTTATCTTGCATTAGAAGGGTGATGCCCCAAGGATCTGAATGCGCTTGTAAACCAAGAGCCAAATCTGGATTGGGGCAAGTAGGGTAGAAATTGCATCCCATGATTTGAGAATGATCCCCAAACAAATTGTTTATATATTCAATACTCACTCCCAAGCTTTCTGATATTGCTCCCAGTAGTGCCTTTGCAAGTTTCCTAATTTCAGTACAATATTGTGTATTAATCTCCCTGAAAAAATATTGCAATGCATAAGAATATAATGTATTAGTTTCAACATACAATCAAATTTTGGAAAGGAAAGTATTCATTACTTGCTTATTATAAAAAGAAATTTGATTTATGTTAAAGATAATGTTGCCATAGTAAAATAATGAAGTAGTTCTAAAATCGGGGAAGACAATAAACTTGTAAAGAAAATATTTGAGATAAACTTAATGAGAGCATGTAATTCTGTTTTATTTTGTTTCATGATGACATATATGTAAAAGAAAATATTTGTTAAGTCCCTCGAGCATTTTATTTTTATTATTATATTATTATTGTCATAGTGGTTTAAATATCCTTATTATTTATAACTATACCCTTTATCTCATGTATATGATGTGGATATCTAGTTTTATAAATCGTCAAAAAGTATTTGTAAATACAAGGTGTAAAGTAGGTATTCTCACTAGAAGTGTCATTTCTATTCACCCACATTTTATCATTCTAAAGGCATGAAATTCATATCCCTTCTATTTTCACGGTATTTGGGGTATTTATTCCATAACATTTGGTATCCAAGCAGATGATCCTTGGTTTTGGCTTCTTTAAATGATCCGGATTTAAACAGGAACACAACAAAATACAGAGATAACCATATACACAAAGATGCAGCGGAAATAATACTTCATTTCATTAATGGAAAACACTGAAATATACTTACAAACAGAGTTGAAAATAAAGCAGCTAGGGCGATGGTAGCTTATCTCTGAGAAGAGATGTGGCGGCTACATGCCTCTGAACTGTTCTGAACTGTGTTATGAGGCTCGAAGGCCTATTTATTGTTGAGAAACAATGGAAAAC
>APFE031521604.1:23402-92961 GCA_000404065.3 Pinus taeda | reverse complement strand
GACTTGTTCTTTTAACTGAGCAACACCCTTTCCTTTTATAGTAGCTGGAGTATCATTTCCAAAAGAAACCTTCTTTCCTTTTTCTAGAGCAAAATATGACTCAAGTTTTTCTTTATCACCAGGCATATGCTTTGAACATCCACTGTCAATGTACCATAGATTTCCTTGTCCCTCTGCATAGAATGCTATTCCACATCTTTCTGTTTGAGGTTCCTTTATTCTCCATGTTTTGGTGTTTGAAGCTTGTTCCTTTTTCTGCTGTATCCTGCTTCTGCATTCAGAGTCTTCATGACCAAGGTTAGACCATTGTTTCTTTTCCTGCTGTAACCTGCTCCTGCATTCAGAATCTTCATGACCAAAGTTATTGCAAATAGAACATTCAACTTCATTCTCAAGAGCTGAAAAATTATTATAGTTCCTTTTTGAAATCCCAGTCACACTCCTTTGTTTCTGAGCTTCTCTAGTCATGATTGTTTTATATGCAACACATTGAGCTGCTTTATGACCAAAGTTATGGCAAGAAAAACATTGTCCATTGAAGAAACTTCTTCGGTTATCGAATATACCGGCCCCGTGATTGTAATCTCTGTTGTTATTCATTCTTGATTCAAATTGAGAAGACCTTACCTGTGGCTGGCTGTAACCTTTGTTCATCCTTGAACCAGATTGCTGATGGCCTTTATTTGCAATTTGTCCCTGCTTTACCTGATAGTCTCCATTGTGCTTTTGCTCACTCCCTTTTTCTACCTCAAGATAACTCTTTGAAGTGGATGCTTGAGAAGTTTCTCCAGTATAGCCCAAACCTTTCTTGTTTAGCGGAGAACGCTGAACATTGATAATCTCATCTAGAGTTTCAGATCCTTTGACAAACTTAAGATTAATTGCTTTTGTTTTCTCAATCTCTTTTCTAAGAGAAACAATTTCACCTTCTAATTTTTCAGAATGTTTTTCCTTCTCATCAATTTGAGTTTGTAAAGTATCAATTATCATATTCTTTTCTTCTATAACTCTCTTGAGTCTAGTAATTTCGTCATAAAGGTTATCTACATCTATAGCATCCATATAATCATCATCATCAATTGCCATTAACAGATTATATTCATTACCTTGTTCATCTTCATCACTGTTTGATAGACCATCACTGTCTTCATGAGTGTAGTAGCTTTTCTTATTTGCACCCTGTTTCTTGTTCCATCTAGCAGGTTCCTTTCCATTATCCTTATGAGGACATTTTGCAGCATAATGACCTACTCTTCCACAAGCAAAGCATTTAAAAGGTAACTTACCTCTGAACCTTCCAGAACCCCTTTGAAGATTTCTGACAAAATTTGATTCTTCTTCTTCTTCTTCTGGTACGTGACTTGCTTCATTATAATCTCCTTTGCCTGATGCCTTGAAAGCAGCTTCTCTTCTATCTGATGGACCTCCCTTTCTCATTTCATAAGCAGTTAGAATTCCATGTAGCTGAGACATAGTAAGAATTCGTAGATTTTCCTTTTCTTCAATTACAGATACTTTAGATTCAAACTTGGGGGACAATGACCTTAGAACCTTTTCAACCACAATAGCGTCTTTTATTTCTTCACCCAAATTTCTCATGCAATTAACAATATCATCTACCCGAAGAAAGTAGTTAGCCACACTTTCATCATTATACATCCTGAGATTCTCATACTGAATCCTGAGAGTTTGAAGTTTAGCACGCTTTACCTGTTCATCTCCATCGTAGCTCAAGACAATCTTATCCCATATTTCTTTTGCTGATTTATATTGCATAACCTTCACAAACTCTGTTTGAGATAAGCATCCCAGCAAAGTATTGACTGCTTTAGCATTTGTTTCATATTTCTTCTTTTCGGCGGCATCTGTGGGAGTAGCTGAAGGAAAAGTGTAACCTGTCTCTATGATATCCCAAACATCCGTACCAAGAGATTGAAGATATGCAGTAACTCTTACCTTCCAATAATTGAAGTTTGTCCCACCAAAAATCGGTGGCCTGATAGATGCTTCCCTCTCGTAGTTGCTCATGATGAAAGATATTCCTTCAAGTGATTAAGCTTCTCAGGAGAACCTGCTCTGATACCAATTGTTGAAAATAATACTGAGAGGGGGGGTGAATCAGTATTATCAAGTCAAATAATCCTTTTGAAAAATCAAATTGTATACGCTACTCCAGACAATTCAACCCACGTATATACACAACTATTCAGAAGTAAACCAGCGTACATAGAGCAAACTTTTAATTTACTTGAACTTTAGATGATGTTTGTTAATCTGAGATGCAGCAACAAATAACCAGTAACCAGAGATAGTAAAATAGAGCAGAAAGACAATCACACACAAGAACAGCAGATATAAGGTGGAAACCCAATGTGGGTGAAAACCACCTGCTGCAATTCATCTCTATCTTTCCTTAAATTATAAACTTCTGTTTACAATGTACTGGTGCAGTCCTTTACCAGTACGCAGGCTACAACCTGCAGAGAGCTACAACTCTCTCTCATTTTCCAGCTCTCCTGGAAGGGAGCTACAACCCCCTTAGCTCTTGCACTAGCCAAGATACTAGTATGTAGGTGCTGGCCTACTGAACGCTACAACCTTCTCTTTCTTCCAGGGACCACGTTTCATCAATTTTCAGACTCGATCCATGAACATCAAACAGTTATCAAGAAAATCTTCATTAACCAACTTATTTTCACCAACTAGATCTAAAATCAAGTAGATACTTCTCTGCCAGCTGTACCCAAAACACAGTACCAGAAACCACACAACAGAACCCAGAACACAGCAGCAATAAGCAGAAACAGCTAGATCACAACTTAAAGCATATACGCAATTTCAACATTCTGCAACTTGCATGCATACGCATCTGCATATGGAACAACCTGCGTATACGCGCCTTTACTTCACCTAAACTGCGTGTATACGCGCCCTTGCCTTACTGAACCTGCGTACAAATCTATAAAAGACAACACACTCTTTCGGATATTCAATCACAAATTTACCTAGATTATCAAACTTATAGATCAGACAACCGCCACATCTAGTAGATCAAAATCGTACAAAGATACTATCATCCAAGCTTAAATATTATGACCCATGAATAGAACTTATCCTTCCTTTGGCGCTAAGGTTCCTCCTTCCTTCAGATCAAGATCTGCATCACCACCCAATATACCAGCTCTAGCACTTTATCAGATCTTCAATAATAATTCAGATGGTAATTTTTCAGAAGATCTCCCTCCTCTTTTATAGTCTTAGGCCTTCCCCAATACCATGGTCCAAAACCACAACATTTCAATACCATGAACCCAAAACAAGGGATCGACACATCTGACAAGACGCCATGGTCCGAAACATAGGTTCAAGTTCCAAGATCTAACTTCCATGGACCAAAAGGATGATCACCAACATATACGCGCTTTTGTAATGTATAACGCGCGTGTATACGCACCTTAGTCTAGATGAACCTGCGTATATGACTTTTTCTACTTTCTGAATGCCTGAACTGAGATCTGTTACCAAAGAAGGTTGCCATCAAGGACAACACCTGTGCCATAGCCCCAAACTTGTTCCATAATGCCAACAATAATCATAATATTAGGATTATATATTATATCAAGCAAACAATGTTTTTTATTAAGTCCTTAACTAATTACTTGAGATGATAAATAAATCATTTATTTATTCATTATTTCTAAATAAAAGTTTAAATACTTTTTCCCTCGTCAACAAATAGAATAAAATATTCAAGGTGTTTATTCCAAGAATTGGATCAATAATATTTTATTATTGCTCATTACTAGAGGATAACTCAATATTTTGTTATAAATAGAAGATTTTTCCATTCATTATTCACGTTTGATTATTTTCATTGTTGCACTCACTGCTGTAAATATAATTATTTTGATTGTCGCACACCATATATTTGTTGGGTTTACACATTATAGAGGAGAGATACTCTACACAAGCTCAAGGCGTTTGAGGATAGAAAAGAACCCATCCCATAGAGGGGGACTCATAACATTTATTTTTTTCCTTCACAAGTGCTATAATAAAATTATTAGTTACGTATCTGGTTTCCATTAGATGATTGGAGTTATTACTCTTCCCTTTTTCTATTTAACTATGATTGTGGCATAGATCTAGACATTGGCAAGTTTTGTTTCTATGAGTTGCCACAGATCTACAAAGTTTAGCTGCCATTTATATTGTCGAGATTGTTTTTCATCTGCAACCTTAAGTCGGTTGTTTTCATACATATTTAAGAAGAAAAAACTACAACAACCTCAATAGGATTTGGGATCCAATTACAGTGATGAAACTAAAATTACATCCATGGGTATGAAGGGAAAAGAGTCCATTTCAAGCACTAGTACCTCAAATTCACACAATGAAGCTCCAAATGAAAAGAATAAGATAGGTATTTATCACATAAGGGTGATCACAAAACATAGAAAAATTGATACACTTTTCAGCACTCGGTCTCAAGCCAATATTATGTGTGAAAAAATTGTCAAA
The DNA here is from genome assembly GCA_000404065.3 of Pinus taeda. NCBI lineage: Eukaryota > Viridiplantae > Streptophyta > Pinopsida > Pinales > Pinaceae > Pinus > Pinus taeda. Next base: position 88,440 of record APFE031521604.1, on the reverse strand, counting down.
AGTTTAAACATGGAAACCATTCCACATCAGAAACCATATCCACGTGGATGGGTGTATGACTCTACACAATTATAATCTTATGTGTCTCGTATCTCTATGATATAAAAGCTATCTCACATAGAGAGGAAAACATAAACCATTTTTTCAAGGATATAGTAGAATATATTGTGAGAGATCATACCAAGAAACTAGACCTTTCACCTGTTAATGTGGAGCAAATGAAAAGGCTAGTGGATAATGATGCTTTTCAAGTTGGTGATTCAAGTTTGGAATATGAATTGGTTAATTTACTTAAACAATATGATGATATGTTTCAGGAACCAAAAATATTGCCTCCCAAGAGAGGAATCCAACATGAGATACAATTACAACAAGATAGTCCTCTTCCTAACATTGGCATGTACAGGATGTCACTCATGGAAAGTACAAAAATTAAAAGAAAATTCAATAGTTGTTGGATAAAAAGACCATCAGGTCACCTTATTCACCATGTGCTTTGCATATTTTTTGGGTAACAGAGAAGGATGGAACATGGTGCATGTGTGTGGACTTCCATGCATTGAATAAGATTACGACAAACAACTGCTACCCACTTCATATAATAGATGATTTACTTGATCAATTGAAAGATACAAATTATTTTACTAATTTGGACTCAAGGATGGGCTGTCATCAAATTATAATAGCAGAAGGAGAGATTTGGAAGACAAAATTCAAAACAATACAAGGTTTGTTTCAATGAATAGTTGTTTATTTTGGTTTGTGTAATGCTCTTGCTACCTTCATATGTTTGATGAATGATGTGTTGAGGTCATTTCTTAATGATTTTTTCATAGTGTACTTAGATGACATTTTAGTTTTCAGTAAATATTGTGATGAACATGTCATGCATGTGAGAACAGTACCTGATGTCTTAAAGAAAGAACAATTGTATCTAAATATGTCAAAGTGTGAGTTTGGAGAAACTTCTTTAGTTTACTTGGGTCATACTTTTGGAGGAGGTGAGTTGAAAATAGAGCCCTCCAAGGTTGATTTCATTTTGAATTGGATAAGGCCCATGATAGTTAATGAGGTAAGAAATTTTTTGGGGTAGCCCAATCTTGAAGTAAATCCATTGCTAATGTTTCTTATATAGCAGCGCCCTTGCATGCATTGAGAAGTGAAAATAATGTTTTTTAGTGCAGAGGAAAACAAAAAAGATCCTTTGAAGCATTGAAGAGAAAGATCAATTCATCTCAAGTACTTTTACTTCCAAACTTGAGATAGTTATTGGAGATTTAGACTAATGCTAGTGACTATGGCATGGGTCTTGTCTTCATGAAATATGGTAAGATTATCTAGCTTCATTCAAAAACCTTCAATTGTGTAGTGATTAATTATCCTACATATGACAAGGAATTGTATACATTGGTGCAAAGTGTGAAAAAGTGAAAAATTGCTTGATGGGTAAGGAAACAGTGATTCACGCTCATCATCAACCATTGTGATACTTCAAATCTCAATCAAAGTTGCAAGAATCAAGGCACTTTTGATGGATGGGTTTTCTTCAACAATTCCACTTGGTAATAAGGTATAAGAAAGGTATCTACAATAATTTTTTTGATATGTATTCTAGGCGTATTATTAGTCAACTACTTCACTCAAGAATAATTATGTTTTGCATGAAAAATTTATTGAGCAATATGCATTAGACAATGACTTTCCAAATATTTACGCAAGTTTGACTATAGGTAACCAAGCAGATGAATTGGAGTATCATTTGCATTATAACTTGTTTTACCATCTTGGTAACATTTGTATTTCACATGGAGAACGAGTGAAAATCATAATAGAGGCACACACTTCCCATATTACTGGTCATTTCGATGTAAGTAGAATGATGGTACATCTCCATAGGTGTTGTTATTGTCCTCATATGCTTGAAAGTGTGTCACATTTTATTAAAGGGTGTTCATTATTTTTAGTGAGTAATCCTAGCAATAGGAAGTTCGGATTATACACACCTTTTTTGGTTCCTTCTCGACCATGGGAGTGTGGTCCTATGGATTTTGTAGGAGGTCTCACATTGTCAAAAAGAGGTCATGATTATGTGTACGTTGTTGTCAATAGGTTCAAAAAAATGTGTATTTTGATGTCATGTAAAAAGCAAGCTAAAATTGAACAAACTAATTAGTTATTCTTTCAGAATGTATAGGTTCATTTTGGATTGCCTACATCCATTGTCAGTGATCAATACTCTAGCTTTGTTGGGTATTTTTGGTCAATCTTATGGGGATTCATGGACACCAGAAAATATTACAAATTTTCATCCACAAATAGATGGTTAAACAGAGGTGGTGAATAAGAAAATGATACATCTTCTTCATGGGTATTAAGGCAAGAATCCTAGGTTACACGAAGAAAATTTTCACTATATTCAACATGCTTGAAATCGAGCCAAGCACTTTTCAACTCAAACATTACCATTTGAGGCATGTTTGGGATACTTGCCTAAGACTCCTCTAGATTTTATTTTTGGGAAAGATGTTGTTATTGATGGTCATAGTGACACAGGGAAAGAAAGAAAGTTCATTAAACAAATCCAATTGGTACACCAAAGAGTTTAGGAACAACTTGAAAAGATCCAAGGCAACTACAAGGGAAGGCATGAAAATTAAATATGGTCTATTCAGAATTTTGGAGAGGATTGGTAACAATGCCTTCAGGTTTGATTTTCCTCCATATATACAAATATATTTTGTTGTTAATGTTAATAACTTAAGGTTGTATGAGCCTCCTTTTCTTGAATATCATGGAGAAAATGACCAAATTCCTTCCATAGAGGATTTTTGTCCTGAACACCTTGCTAAACTATGGCAAGACAATGTTATTGATAGAAGAACAAGGTCTTCAAAATGAGGGAATGTCGATTACCTTTGAGTTGGGCTCAAGGGAACAAATCCTTCAAATTCCCAATGGATAGAGATTGGAAAGGTGTGGGAATTGTACCCTCACCTATTAGACAACTGAAAGTAATATTTTTGGGCCCAAAGGCTTCTAGCGGGGAGGAAAAACCAGGTCTTAAAAAAAATAGCTAAAAATTAAAAGTTGTTAGATTGGTATGGAACAAGGATGACTGCGTAGTTCTGGTCATATTGAATCTTAGGTAACTCATTCATAGGAAATGAACTCTGTATGAATCAAGAAACAAGTTCTCTTCACTTTCCCAAACATGGTAATTTTCAAAAAAATGGATAGCCCAGTCACCAGTTCGTACTAATGACATGGCAGTGACTATGTGGTAATTTACATGGTCAATGGGGTCCTTGGTCAATGGGGTCCTTGGTCAATGGTATCATGCCAAATAGCACATTCTTATTGGTTTAATTTATGCAACTTTGTTTGGTTTTTGGGGTGGCCAAGCAGAGGCTCACATGTGGCCCAGCGAGACGCCGTTGTTAGAAGATTATATATTACAAAGCAGTGGAACACATATAATATATTGAAAAAATATAAACAAAGAAAACAAATAAAACTAAGAGAGACACAAATATATGTGGTTTGCACAATTTTGGCTGCATCCAGAGAGAAACAAACCATAAATAAAACATAACTTCTACTATTGTATTTTAGCCTAATGAATGACCTATATTGACTACAAATTTACAATTTTTTACAAGGTAGTTTTACATGTATTTTTAGCTTCATAGGTGTTGCCTTAGATCCCTCGCCACGAGGGGATCTAAAGAATCATCTTCACCCCCACACTAGACCCCCCTCGTGGCGTGCATAAACGGTTGACATTTCTGTCGTACCATGAAATGGTGTCCAATTTGGCGATACCTTGGAATAAAGGACAAAATCATGCTCCACACCCAACGCATGCCACGTGGCATCCCGGGAGGGCACCAAAAACTTGGTTATAGTCCGAAAAGAGGCAGTGTGGGTTGAACCCATGGCCTCCCAACACACACCAAATCCATTTACCAAAACGCCATGGGGAACTTCTTAACCACAATGGGCTTCAAGTTCTACTTAAAATTTAATGCGACGTAGTTTGGGTGTAGGGTTAGCTAGTTCAAACACCACCGCATGTGACCACTGCGGAGGTGGATTGGGAGCCCGACCAGCTGGGGAAGGCCATTGGCTTTAGCTGCGAGCACATGCGCCCCCCCCCACTTGGCCATAGTTTTCAAACGTAAGGTCGTAGAGGAAAAATTAAGCCTCTCACAATTTGCGCTAGAATTTAACCAAAAGAATGCTCTGTTACCATGTTTTGTTGGCAAAATTATAGGATGATACCAAATTTTGGTGAATTTGGGGTACGATTAGGAGAATATTGGGAAAGGCCATAAATTCTTCAGTTTTTGACCAAATCAGCAGCAGAAAGAGGCTACACAGACAATTTTAGGAATCCTTGATCCATTGGAATAGGTTTGAGAGCATTTTGAGAATTGTAAACTGATGTATTCACCCCTTTCAGCATAATCGAGAAGACCAAGCCATTGGAAGCTGGATGAATGAGACATAGCCTAGGAGGGGTGACCTCCTTCGTCATGTTTTGTTGTGATATTTTCTATAGTGATGTTTATGTCTATCATTTGTTGTTCTTTAGTCATTTTTTAATGCTAATTTACACATAAAAATTACACAAAAACATTCAAAAACCAATGCTTAAACTTGCAAACAATCTCACGAATCATCAAGCATATTTAACATAATATGAAAAGGAATTTTAGCACATCAAACCTAATCTTCTTAATGAGATGAATAGATAACTGAGGAAGGCTACGAAGGAAAATGAATTACATATGGTGGCAGTTCCACAGTCTGGTTTCGTATCAAGACTAGCCTGTTTCGATGAGCAAGGCCGAGAAGCATCAATTCTGCAAATAATGTCAAAGATGATTTGAAGTGGTTACATTCTAAATGAGGTAAAGTGACACCTCAAACATGTGGTGGTGAAAGAGTGATGCCTGCAAGATTCTAGAGTGGATGCAAATGCTAATGAAGACGAGTTAGACATAGATTCATTCATTGTTGTAATACCTATTTTCTATATTTTCTCCGTGTAAGAGTTAAGGAAGGGTGTTGGAAGTAATTCTTCCATGTCATGTCTGGCTGTCTTCATGAGCCCCTAGGTGTAAATCTAGAGTTATTTTTTTTCCTATGCGCCAATTGTAACAATTGTCTAAATATGTCGTAGTCATTAATCTATATGCTATAAATATGTACCCATTGAATTCAATAAGACATGAAGGGTAATTTGTCGTGTTATTTCTCTCTCTCATTTTTCTAATAAGACTCCTCTCCTTCCACCATATAAATTATTTTACGTGGTATCGAAGCAAGTTAAAAACTTTGTTAGTGTAAAAACAAGTGTTTCTACTGGAAATTAAAAGGTTGTTTTGGAGACATATTTTTGGAGCGTACTTACCAATAGTGAGAAAGTTCTTTTTACACTCAGAAATTGGAGCATCGAGCACAAGCCTGAATAATCCTCATATACTTCAGTTTAATGGGGAAAATAAATATTATTGGGTTATTACAATGAAGATATGTTTTCCTCTCAAGGTATTTGGGAATTGGTGGATAATGGGTTCCAAGAACTAGCACATGGAGGAGCATACAATGCCTTGTCACAAGAAAAAAGTGATTTGTTGAAGGAAAATAGGAAGAAGGATTCAAAAGCCCTATTTAATGATTTTCAAGTAGATCATGAATGTATTTTCCCAAGGATTGAAACAAAAACAAATCCCAATAAATCATAGGACACCCTACCAAGGCATCACAAAAGTGAAGGCAATAAACTACAATTGCTAAGGAGATATTTTGAGATAATTTCTATGAAAGAGGTAAATAATGTAGACTTATTTTTTACGCATGTAATTGGACTATTTATTCAAATAATGTCTCATTGTGAGGCACTTGAGGAAAGGAGAATAGTTGAGAAAATTCTGAAATGGCTGCTAGCAAGATTTGATGCCATTGTTGTGGCCATAGAAGAGACAAGGCTCTCTCATAGGCTTTAGTGGATGAGCTTCATGAATTATTGATTTCTAATTAACATAGATTGAATAGAGAAACAAACTCCTCACTGGAGCATTCCTTCAAGACAAAATACTCATTTGGTCAAGGTAGAGGCAAAGGAATATCATATGCTAGAGGAAGATGGCCCACATAGAGGTGGAAGAAGCAACACTTAAAACTCAAGTTGAAGGGGAAGCAATAAAAATTCAAGTGAAGGCCCGAGCAAGAATCAAGAAAAAGGTCATAGGTATGATAAATCTCATGTTCAATGTCATTATTGTAAGAAGTATGATCATTATGCAAATGAATGTAGAAAGAATAAACATGACATAAGTAACAAACCAAGTGTGAATTTCAAAAAGGAAAATGATAACCAAGATAGCATATTTTGAGCTGGTAATGTAGCAAAAGAAAAACAAAGTGATGTATGGTTTATATATTGAGGGTGAAACAACAACATGACATGAGACATTGAAATGCTTTTTAATTTAGATGAAAGTATCAAATTGAAAGTGACATTAGGGACTAATAGCAAATTATTTTCCATGGGAAAAGGAAGAGTGAATATTCTAACAAAGAATGGGGAAAAGAAGTAGATTTCTGATATTTATTTTGTCCCTGGTTTTAAGCATAACCTCATGAAAATTGGACATCGCATGAAAAAGGCCTACATCATATTTTCCAAAAATGATGAGTGATCAATTTTGGATAAGTCTCCAACGAGAATGATTGCAAAATCTCATATGACAAGAAATGGAATGTTTCCCTAATGATAAAATCAAATTTGAAGGAAGAAGGTGCCCAAGTATAATTGTCAATGAATTCACAAGAGGATGAAAGAAATGTAGTAGTTTTCACACAAGAAAACTTTCAAGAAGAGGTTAAAAATGGAAATTGGTTATGGCATTTGAGATTTGGTGATCTCAACTTTGGAGGTTTAAATTTCTTTCTTAGGAAAGGCATGGTTAAGGGATTTCCACTCATAGAAAAACTGAATAGCCTATGTGATGGATGCATCTTGGGCAAACAACATAGGGAGACAATTCTAGCATGAAAGTCAATAAGGGAAAATTCACCTTTGGATATTATCCATTCATACTTATGTGGACCAATACAAACACCATAAATTGGTGGATGCTACTATTTGTTTAACTTCATAGATGATTACAAAAGGAAGATATGGGTATGCTTCCTAAAACATAAAATTGAAGTGTTTGAACATTTTCGCCAATACAAAGCTCTTCTTGAGAAGAAAAGTGGACACTACATTAAAGTCTTGAGGATTGATATAGTTGTTGAATACATCTAAAATGATTTACTACACTTTTGCAAGAGCATGTAATTCACAAGATACTTACAACAAGGTATACATGTCAGCAAAATCGTGTCTCACAAGTAAACAATAGGACCATTATGTAAATGGCATGGAGTATGTTGAAGGAAAATGAATTTCCAAATGATTATTGGGTTGATGTTGTTGCGTGTGCAACATATATCATTAATAGGTGTCCAGCCAAAAGTGCCAAGAATGTGGTTCTTGAAGATATGTGGAGTTGAAGAAAGCATAGTGTCACTCACATGAGAGTGCTTGGATGTGTGGAATATGCCCATATCCCACATGAGTTAAGGACGAAATTTAACGAAAGGGGGAGAAATGAATTTTTGTTGTATATAGTGATGAATCGAAGGCATACAAGATCGACAATTGATCAACCAAGAAGTTCATAATCAGAAGAGATGTGCAATTCATAGAAGGGGAAGCATGAGATGGAAGTTCAGAGAATACAATCAATGTGAAAGTAACTGCATGAAGAAAAAGAGGAATTATCTACACCAATAAATTCATCAATAGTGACTCCTTATACACCTATTCAAGCTCAACAAAGCAATCAACAAGTGACACCGTCAAAAAATAATAGGATAATGTCACACAGTCATGAAAGTGCTTCTACATGCATGCTTGAAAACCCCACAACATCATCTATTTCAAGTAGAACACCAACTCACATATCAATCCCATCTTCTCCAAGCACAAGAAGACAAAAATTCAGAAATTTAAGTGAAATTAATGAGAAAAATAACTTTGATAGCAGCGTTGGTCCAAATTCCTTATTTGCATTTTTTTGTCATATAGATGACAAAATCCATTTTGATGAAGCAGTCAAAGAAGAAAAACAGGTTTCAGTAATGGGTGAAGAAATATAAGAAATAGAAAAGAATGGAAAATGGGTGTTAGTATACCTTCCGCAAGTAAAAGAAGTCATTGGAGTGAAGTTGGTCTATAAGACCAAGAGCAACTTTAAGGGGAAGATTGAAAGGCGTAAAGCAAGGGGCTAGTTACTAAAGAACTCAAGTAGGAGCATGGAAGAGATTCTGTGTAGACATTTTCACCAGTTGTGAGGATGGAGATACTGCGTATAGTGATCAATTTCTTAGCAACATAAATGGAAACTGTGTCAAACGGATGTAAAATCAGTGTTCCTGAATGGAGTGTTGGGAGATGAATTTTATGTTTTGGAATCACTTGGTCATGAGGTTGAAGGCCAAGAACATTAGGTGTATAAGTTGAGGAAATCTCTTTATGGGATGAAGCAAGCAGCGTGTGCATGGTATAGTGAGATAGATGCTTACTTGCTGGACAATGGGCTCAATAAATGTGATGGTGAGCCTACTCTCTACATCAAAGAGAGAGATGCTAAGATTCTTGTTTTTGAACTATATGTAGGTGATTGGTTTTTACAAACAATGATGATTTCCTCATTGTTGATCTCAAAGAAGTCATGGAAAGTGAGATGGAAATGACTGACTTGGGGTTGTTAAGGTATTTTTTGGGAATATAAGTGAAGCAAACAAAAAATGATTTTTTTATTTCCTAAGCAATGTATGTAGTAGACATTTTGGAAAGGTTTAATAGGCATAATCGCAAGTCTGCACCAACTCCAACTCTCATGGGGTTGAATTTGAGTGAAGAAGATTCAAGCAACAATGTCAAGCCAACATTATACTTGACAACAACTAGGCTGGAAATAATGTTTGTAATGAGTTTGGTGTCGAGGTTTAGGGAGACATGCAAGGAAACAAATTAGCAAATAGACAAAAGGACTCTAAAGTATATCAATGGGACAAAGGAGTATGCTATTTTTTACACCACTATAGATGTTTTTTGGTTGGTTGGTTACACTCACAATGATTGCGGAGGAATTGTTGATGGAAAACGAGCACGTCATGATATGTTTTCCATTTATGTTCGAGAGCCATTTCATGGGCCTCCAAGAAGTAGCTCATAGTGTCATTGTCAACAACAAAGGATGAATATGTCACCACAATAGCAACATAATGTAAGGTAGTTTGGATGAGAAGAATGGTGGGGGATTTATCCCAACCACTACATTAAATACACTCACAATAACCATATTTGCCAAGTAGATTTTGTTTTCATGTTGTGGAATTTTTTTTTACAGGGTAAAGGAAACATTAAATGAACTTTTGAGTAGAAGTACAAATTCTCCATTCTACTACACACATGAAGTAATTAAGAAGTAATTTGTATTTAATGAAGGGTTGGTAAAAATCTATGGGAAAATATTCCTCGACGAATAAAATTGTTCCGCATATGATTAAGGCCATACATTATTGACATCAACATTCTGAAAGGTAATGTACTAATTTTGTGGGAAGATCATTTTATTCAAATATTTTCCCTAAATTATGTTTCAATAACAAATTACATAACTAGGCAAATAAAGAAAATGGAGTTTTATGAATTGGCAAAATCTTCTATGTTTGAGGCATATTAATATTATTGTATGTGTATATATATATATTATATATAGATATATATTAAATATATATATTATTATATATATAATACATATATTACTATTATATATTTATTAATATTTTATTTATATATAGATATTAGATAAATAAGATATTTTTTATTTAACAAATATCTAGAAAATATAACTTACTCTATGGTTATTGAATAAACCATGAAATAAATCATTTAAATGTTATTTTAATCTTATAATTACAAAAGTAAAAGTATAATATAATGTCTGAATACACCAGGAAATAAATGGTTTAAATATTATTTTAATTTCATAATTACCAAACATAAATATAATATAATGTCATATTGATCACCTAATTATACCAAGCAACAACGTAAATTTTTAAAATATATTTAAATAGAATTGGTAACATGTCAACACAACCATTGACGTAAATAAAAAACAAATTACCTCCTTTTTCAAATAAAACACTAAGATGTCGTGTTCCTAGCATTAATTTTTGCTTTGTATAAATTTCAATATGTATAGAAAATGACTAATGATCCATTTGAGCACAACCTAAGCCTAACCATGATACACCTAAATCTCAATCAAACCATTAACAAGCCAAATCACATACATTTATATGAACAACTAAGGTTTATATGTACTCACCAAGATCTAAAAATTATCATGCCACGCATAGCCCGAACATGCAACTTATTAACATTCATATTTTTTTATTGATTTTGATTTGATAGGTTTCAGTGACAACATGATACTTTTTCTTTATATACTTTTAGACTAACCTAGGTACGCATGGCGATTTGAACCAGTGACTTATCGCAAGGAGTGCCTTATCAACGGACCCATTCATCGTCAATCCAAAGCCCCGTGGGCAGTCAGAGCATGATACTTATTGACATTCATAATTCATTATTGATTTTAATGTGACAGGTGTCTATTATTATTGATTTTATTCCTTTACATTTATGGTTCACCTGAGCTTAAATTAGATGAGAAGAAGTTTCTTAATAGATGACCTGCAATTGTCCTTGTGACAAGGTTGACATCTTAAATTGTTGGGTAGTGTGCCATGTTGGAACCTCGGTTTTGTGGGCCTTTCGAGATCCTTGATAGGATTCAACGAGTGACCTATAGACTTGCACTACAATTAGCAATAAAATTCCATGATTTCTTCCATGTTTCATCCCTTAAGGGATATGTGCATGATGTTGATCATGTGATTGATTGGTTTATACGAAAACTGTAGTGACAGGGAGATTTCCATCGAGAGCCTCAATGCATCCTATAGTGGAAACAAGTCATGCTCTAAAACCAAGAAATAGAGCAAGTTAAATTGTGGTGGAAGCACTTTGGGTCTGATGAAGCTACATGGGAGATGGTTGATGAAATGTGGGATTTGTATCCTTTATTATTTTTTGGTTGTAGAAAATGCATTTTTTGTCTATATCTATCTATCTATCTATCTATCTATCTATCTATATATATATATATATATATCATTGCATCAAGTTCTGTTATACAACACTAATAATGGATATGTTTATTTTTATTTTCAGGATGAGATTATTGTAAATACTACATCAAGCTATGTTATAAAGCTCCAGAGGCAATAGTTTTTATTTTCAGTAGTTTGGTGGCCATAGGTGTCATAGAACAAAAAGGAAAATTTTCTCTTAAGAGTGAGGGGGTTTTTAAGAATCTCGAGTTAAATTTTAATATAATTAAGGATATTAAAGGCAAAATAATAACATGGTGATCATACACATAGCCCAAGTTGAATGTTGGGAAAACATTGTAGTGGGCATCACGTGCGGTTTAATAATGGCTATGGAAATTAAAGAACAATATTAGAAAATGAAAAGAGCCAATAATTGACATTCAATTATGAGAAATAAAGGAACATAGTAGAGAAGGAATATGAAAGGAAACAAATATGCATGCAAGGGAAATTAGATGAAAATTAAGGAAAATGATGAAAAAGGTGACATCAATGATAAAAGGGCATGAGAGAAACAATATACAACTTTTGGTTCAGGTTTTGGTCAGTTTAGGTATTGGCTCTCTTACACTCTTGCACACTTAGATCAATCTTGGATCACTTCAAGATTCTCTTGGATTTGGAGAAAGGTAATCAAGAAAGCAAGGGAAGGAAAAGTACAAGCAAAAGAAAATGAAGAAAAGGAAGTAGAATTTTGGATTAGTAGCTTCACTAGGAAGATTTTATAGGTACACGTTTCATGTGTGATTTCATTTCTCAGTTGTATATGCATATTATTATATTATTATAAAAATTACTAATGTTAATACATATTATAAACCCAAGGGATAAATATTATAAACACAACGTATAAAAACCCTAAGGTAAATTTTATAAACCACAAAATAAACATAGTTCACCATTGTTGACCATCAATCGTTTTGATACTAAGACAATATTTAGACTATGGTTGACCATGGTTGGTATTCAGATTCAGACAATGTTTGGAATAATGTGACATTGGACCATCGTTGACCAAGGATGACCATGATTGTAAACACAAGAAATTTATACTAAACCATAGGATTAGTTTTATAAACCCTGTGAATAATATTACACCCTAGGAATATGAACCCTTAGATTAGTAAAATTAAGGGATTTATATTATAAACCCAAGGGAATAATATTAAAGCAAATGGATAAATATTATAAACACAATTTATATAAACCCTAAGATAAATATTATAAACCCTAAGATAAACATGGTTGATCATGGTTGACCATGGTTAAACGATAAGTTTGTATGAACCCCGCGCTTATAATATAAGTTGGTAGCCTTGGGAGTCTCAACATTCTTGTGGAGATATTGAGACTCAACAATTTTTGGTATCATTATCGTGAAGGTGTCAAAGTAGGTGCTTTTTCTACTTAGAATTTGCCTTTATTTTCTACTTTTTACTTTTCATCGATGCTATTGACTTGGAAATTAAAAAAAATGGTGGGTGGGGGTGGGGGAACCCAAAAGCAAAAAAAAAATTAAAAACAAAATAGTTATTTCATGCCTCATAAGAATATGAATAATCAAGGGAAATTCATACCAAAAACACCCACCCATTAAAGTAGTCAACCATCATCCTCCTATTGTGATTGTGAGATTCCCTTTTTTACCATGGGAGAGTTAGAAAATCGTCTATGTGAGCAACCTAAATTTTTTGAAGAACCAATAGTGAAAGAAGATCCCATATCACTCATCCAAAACATGGTTGAAAACAAGAAGAATGAGTTATTTCTCATCTGAGAAACCAATGGGGAGGCAAAGGAAGGAGAATATGAACCCCACATCCCCCACACAATTCCATTCTTTAGCCTATGAGGACTGTGACCTATGAATATACCTTAGATGAATAAAAGGTGAATTTGTTTCCCTCTACCCTTAAATGTGTGGCCTCGCTCTAGTTTATGAGTCTACCTTTTATTACATCATATGGAAGTATTTTTCTATTTTTAAATCGATAGTCGAAGAAACAATGTAGCGAGAGGAGAGTAATGGTAGATAAGCTAATCAATTTGATGAATCATAATAGGGCTAAGCTTCTGAATTCTAAATCACAGTGAGAGAATAAAGTGTGCCAATTTAAATAGAAAATTTAGAAATGAGTTTGTCAAAAATGGTAAGCAAATTAACGATTTTAAGGCATGTAGGTTTTTCGAAAAAGGCATGGAAATGAATGATTTAATCTATGCAATCAATGGCATACGAAGATCTTTCCTTCACCCATGCAAATAACAAAATAGAAATATTTTATTACCTAATAATGTTTATCCAATATTTTGAATGCATAAATTGGTGCTTGTTTCAAGTCTACCTAACCCCGTACAACTCCTACCATTAAATATGAAGGAATGTCAAGTTCGATCTTACTTGATATCTTAAAGAGTGAATAATTAACTCAGATCATTTTTAATAATTTAATCCCTCCTCTCTCATTAAAAGACTAATTAAATATAAATCAATTCACCAATGAAACATTATCTAACATCATCCTTGAACAATAAAACATAAACATAAATAAACATATAAATCAAATAATTGGTTATCTCATATCTAATTATTTGATAACATTAAACTAAATTAAAATCAAAACTTATTAATTACAATAACATGTTTACACTAATATTTAAATTAAGCATATAGTCGTCTCATATTAAAACAATTAGAAAATAAACCATAGGAATTGTATATGAAATCATAGTGAATTAAATAAACAAGTTAGTTGACCAACTAAACTAATTAATTATTAAACAAACTAATTCATTAGTTACACAAATTAATTAGTTAATTGGTTTAATTAATTAACTACACAAACTAAATAATTAAATTAATTTAACAAATTAATTAATTAATTTATTAATTAAACATCTTAATTAATTTATTAATTAAACATCTTAATAAATTAATTAGTTATTTGGTTTAATTAATTAATTTCTCAAACTAATTAATCAATTAATTAGGAAATTAATTAAATCAAATCGATTAATTAATTAAACAACTTAATTAGTTATGTAAACGAATTAATTTTAAAAAATATGAATGTTAACAAAATTGGAGATTGGCTGACCTAATTTCTAGATTAATTTCCTTTCAAACACACACAGACACACACACACGCGCGCGCACACACACACACACACACACAACACACACATAGTATATATATATATATATATATTATATATATATATATATATATATATATATATATATAACCTTAAATATAATTCATGGATACATCATTAATATCACTAGAATATCTACTGTCGCAACCCGTGATGATGGACTCACTTCGTAGTTCGAAAGTTTGGGTTAATGAAACTCTATAACAGGTCATTCCTCCTCTATTTAAAATTACTCAAATATTTAGGGTGTATCATCATATAATTGTAAAAAATTAGTAAATTGATACCGCGCATGCTTAGCACTTGAATGGGCATATCCTCCCTAATTGAGAGGGAGAGATAAACACAAATTTTTTGTATTCACTTTGGAAGAAATAATGGGAAAATGGGTAATCATCTCGCACTAATGCTCTTTCAATATGTGTAGGGCATCCAAGATAAGTGTAGGCAAGATGACTCATAATATTTGAGAGTTTGGAAACCAAGAAAATTATAGTCCTAGAATGTCATACTCTGTGAACACCCGGGTGGGTATGTACCTTGAGAGACAATGTTGAAGTTGTCTATAATCATTGGTTTTTGCCAAAATTGTTCTCTGATATATTCAGAGATAGATTTTTTAGTCAAGGCCTTGCTATGTGACAACGTTGGTTATAATGATGCTATACAGATGGATTACTAGTCCAACTCTTTTTATGAGATCTCAATGTTGGTTATAATCATGTTATACATATGAATTACTAGTTCGACTCTTCTTATGCAATCTATTTAGCGTTGAGAATAGCCTTGTGTAATTTAATGAATGCCTCCCTAGCTAAGAGGAGTGTTTAAGGAAATGTTACTAGGTTCCATTTTCCTTCACTTGTAATTATAATATTATGTAAGAGATGAAACAAATGAATTAATATTCCTGGCATCGTGGGTTTCATGAGCAAGATGTGTTTACCATAGGTCAAAGACTTCTTCTTGATGTCTTCATTATTTATTATCTTAACATAAGTATTATATAAGTCATGATGTTAAAGATCTACACTCCCAAACAAATGTCACTATTCCCTTTGCAAGTCGGCTAAAATAAGATAGTGATCTCCTTATATGAAAAATTGGTTGATCTCAAAGGTCTTCATGTCTCATTTCATATATCATATATACATAATGACCATATCAATATATATTTAATAATAATAAAAGTAGTAATATACTTATATATAAATAATACTTAAGATATATATACTATATATATTGTATAATATATAATATATAGCTAATATATAATGTTATGCATATATATAATATAAAATATCCCATTAGTATAATATAAGGAGTATTATATGTTATATATGATATAAGAGAGGATATATGATTAGCCATATATCTAATATTAGGACTACATATTTATACCATATTAGCTAATATAATAACGTATACACCTAGAACTAAATTTACTAGTATGGTTCCTCCTCACTATGTCCAATGTGTTGTAAAGGTTAGTTTACATTCAATTCCTTATGTATGTTACAAATTGACTCTACATAAATATTTCCTAAGCTTTCTCCTTCTAGGTTCTTCTAAAACATTTTCCCTCTTACGTGTCAATAGGGTTTCATTCATCTTGTTGGCATTTGCTGTGTTCGGGCTTATTTTGGGGGTTTATTTATGCATATATCAATTATACTAATTATTTGGCTTATGATCACAAGTATAAGTCCCCTCATGGGAATTTTTAATGGTCAATGTAAAGTTGGTTATTGATATATTTTAATGAGCTCAGAGTCTCCAACATTATGATTAATGTACAACTAATATGTATATTATGAGACTTTTCTTAATAAATATGACTACATTTTCATTTTGTTCTTGAGTGACTATTGCATGTTGATATATGAATATAGTTGTAATTATCCTATTTATATATTGTCTCCATGTATATAAATTGGAAGAAAAACTCGCACTCACCTCTAGAAGACCCATAGTGCCTCCGAAAGGTCAACTTCGCCTCCTCGTGAAGTTGAAGGCCTCCCTTGAAAAATTCAGTCTCTTACAAAAAATAGTGATAACAAAAAGCCTAGAAATTCTTCTCCCAATCACTCTTGCTAAAACCCTTCTTGTGTCTGCTTGGAGATCACCCACTCAATGTGTCTCTAAAGGTGGCCATCAATTCTATTTATAATCACTCATTCAAAAATGAATGTCCATGATTAAGTTGACTTGATCCAATCAATAAACTTAGAAACTTTCACATTTCTACAGGTAAGTCAATCTTATCCCAGGTAATCTCAATTAGTTATCCACTTTCCATCAGTTTACACTTACAAAATATTTAAAAAAATCACTAATTGACATAATTAAATATATTTTCCCTAGCCGAATTTAGGAAAAATTGCATGGCCTTCAAGATAATTAAATCCTTTGTGTTCATAGCCCCATGACACCCGTCAAAACTAGAACACTTGTGTGATCTACAATATTTAATAGATACATCATCAAAGCACCATAATTTCTACAATACACTTATCCATCATAATGTCTATAATACACTTATCCATCTTTGCTACGACATTTTGTTTCACTATAATACATAGTTTATTAAATATCTTATATTAATATAGGTAATAGAAAAATTAACCACGAGAAACCATTGAGATACATACATACACATATATATATATATATATATATATATATATATCTATATATATATAGATATAGATATAGATATATATATTATTCTATTATTAGTATAGTGTAGATACTATATAGTAAAATATTATATTATATGTATTTAGCTGAGGGGATTTAAGTTGTTTAATGTGTAAATGTTGAATCCTCTTATACATTCAAAAATGTATTTTTAAATAAGAAAAAAATCACAATTTATTTGAAAAATAAATTACTTAAAATGGTATATCTAACTGCAATAAAAAAAAAACTACTTTATCAATAACTTAAACTACTTCCTTGATTTTTAAAATAAACTTCTGTGGCTTTTAAAATAATCGGGTGAAATGTATTTTTACCAATTTGTGTGTTGTTTCTTCATCACCATCTCCATATTCAGCTTTTGTTGTGGAGATAGTTATGCCTTGTAACTACACTTGTTTTACATTGTATAATATATATATATATATATATATATATATATATTTATATATATATATATATATATCATGTATTTTAAATTAACATCTATAAAAATAAATAAATACATTGAAATTTGATACATTATAAGTTACATTAATAAAATTCATGTAAATATTGTATGCATTGCGAAAATTTCATAGACTTTCTAGACGAAATATTCTAAGAAAATTGGTATACACCATGATTATTCTATAGATATGATAGTGAAAGATGGAGAAAATATTTTATTGAATGTAACCTTCCCTATAATGTGTTGAATCAATTTCAACAAAAAAAATAAATTCTAATAATAACGATAGAGGTTTTTATCATTGCAACAAGAAGTAATTCGTTACATAGCAGTACAAATAATTAATGAGATTACGTGTCAATTTTCATAGGCAACATCAATTTAAATATATAAAATCACATTATAAAAAATGGATTGCCTAAAGTATTATGGATGTTTGATATCTATTGCTGTGAAATTATTTCTAGAAAGTATGTTTTTATATTTCCATCTCACTTCTAGGAGATTACACCAGCCAATGTTTAGGAAGAACTCTCTTGATTTGAGGGAGAGGCATCCTCTTATAAAACTACTCTCTCAAACACTAAGATTATGATAGAATGGGATTATTCAATCTTAGATGTAGGACACACAATTAGAAAATTCAACCAATATATGAAAACTATAGAACTTTACTGGAATATTAAGTTTTTATTGGGATAGACTATCTTAGACTAACACGAGAACCATATGGGCATCCTGGACCAGAGAGTGGAGAGGATTGAATGACACCTTGAAATTACTCCAGAGGTGGGTGGTATCATATGCATATACTGAAGATATGTGATTAGAAATATGTGCATATATAGAAGTTATGTGACTTCCATATATGCAAGTATTCACATGTCTTTTGTATATGCACTCCTTTTCTATATGTGAATATCAAAAAGTTACGGATTTACAAAAGATATGTGCATACATGGGAGCTGTGCATATTGGGAATATAAGCACATATATGGAAGTTGCGCATATAAAAAAGATATTCACATATACGAATGACACACATATACACATATATCCACAAATTCCATATATGCGCATAACTTCCATATGTACACACATATTCTGTATATGTGTATCATTAATAAATGCACATATCTTCCATATATGCAAACCTTGCGTATATGTGCGACTTTTGTATATGTGCATATCTTCAATATATGTGCAACTTACGTATATGCCTCTCTTATGTATATGTGCATATCTTTTGTATATGCATAGCTTCCATATATGCACATATCTGCATATGTGCAACTTTCATATATGTGTTTTTCTGCATATGTGCAATTATCTTATATATGAGAGTTGTGCATATACAGAAGATACACATATACGAAAGATACTCATAGATTTGAAAAAAACAAATGAAAAAAACAATAACTACTACCCACATTACCCTTATACTGAACATTGTATGAATTTCAAGCAAGCCTAAATTTTGATGTCTCAGATGACATATTGTACATTTAAAATCGTATAAACACGATTCAATAACTGAAATCTAATTTTGCACTAATATTTTGTACTAGTAGTTAGGTCACCTATCATGATTATCTGACATGAAATTCCAAGTCACATAATTTTTCATAATGATTTTTTATGAGGGATTAGGTCCCTTCTCAAGATTTTCCACCCTAATAGGAAAGGTAATGACAAATACACTCATCTCTTAGGGATCAATTGTGTGGGCTACGCATTGTTTCCGATGTGGATTATGGTGGTTGATATTTGATCATATTTTCAAATTTCAAAATGAAAATTTGATAATGGATTCATTAATATTTCAAATTTTTCATCTTTGTTATTCTACATTTTATGTGAATTTATTAGTGTCAAATTCTTTTATGCTATATATATATATATATATATATATATATATATATATATATTATATATATATAATATATATAGATATAGCCAAATTTGTGCCTGAAGATAGTTATCATTCAAAGAAAGCATAATAACTTGACACCATTTTCAATCAGTTAGGTTATTATGCTTTACTAATAACTTCATAATCCCTTCTTTCTTACGAATTGCAATGTTTTTGTTATAAATCTTGTTGACTTGCGAGTGAGTACTCATGATTGGGTCATCTACACCATTTTGCCTTAAAAATCATGTAGAAAATTACCACCAATCTCTCTAAAGGATACCTTTACCAAGAGGATGTCTGTAAAGGTTACACATTGAAGAAATATGTCAAATTCACTTTTCATGGTCGAGATAATAGAGCATATGAAATATTGGAGTGAGCCCACTCTAGTGTTTGTGGACCCTTTTCTACAACCTCCACATCAAAACATAAGTACTATGTAATTTTTATGGATGATTTCTCTAGAAAATGTTGGATCTTCTTCATTCGGAATAAGGATAAGTTTTCTCAAAATTTATTGAATTCGAGGCATGGTCAACTATATGAACCTGTTGTCAAATTTTCATTTGAAATTCCAATGTATGATCGACTATAAACCACCACAAACCATATCAAAAAAAATGAGTAGCCCACTCAAATGATCCTTAAGGGATGAGTGTAGTCATCATTACCTTTCGATTCAGGGTAGATGATCTTCAGAAGAAATCTAATCCCTCGTACAAAATCATTATGAAAAATTATATGACCTAGAATTGCATGTCAGACAATCATAATAAGAATTTCATATCAGAAAATTAGGTGTTCATTTTATCTATTCATATTCATTTTTTGATAGATGTTTGATGTTAAAAACACCATAATAATACAAAGAACATCACAAGTAGTTTTCAAGTTAAGAGAAATCATACCTATCTTAGTTTCCTTAGACTTCTCAAAGTAGAATCAGAGATAAGGTGACAAGTACCGGCAACTTGACGATCACTAAATTGAAAAAGGATACATAAGGAACTAATATAAGAGTAATAACATCAAGGATATCTGGTTATCACATCACAAAGGCCCTATCATCTCAAAGGAAGAAATATTGTAAGAAGAAAAAAAGACCGCAAGTACCCCACCTCCATCTCAAAGAAATAAGGAATCTACGCATTTGCAGTATTTTGGGAAGCCTACACATTATTCATAATCATCAAAGAAATCAAATTGATCTGCCTCATATTGAAGAAAACAAAACATCTCAAGCATATTTGATGGAAGAAGAACATCTTGTTTCATGTTGTTTCTATTTACCAGTGCCAACTCTTTTAGTTATTTGAGACAAATATACAATTAAGCACCTCCAAGCTAAAAATAAAATAGGACTAATCCAAAAACAAAAATAGGACTAAGATAGAATAGAAGTGACATGGTGCCAAGCAGTTCTAATTTCAGCAAAGGTATGTGGTAGGTTCATTGTTCCACCGCCCTTTATGGAGTCCTAGGATGAAAAAATTGGTCTTAACCTTTTTTCCGTGTCTTAGAGGGAGCATATGACTTGGAATGGAATGTGCATGTAGTCTTATCCATTTCTCTTGATTGGATTATGAAGATTAAGTTGGGAGGATGGTCCTAAGTCAATTGTGGAAACAACCTTTCTGTGTTTGTTTGTGGTATGTAGTGGGTTAACTTACAAAATATAAGCGTGGTTACTCATTACGCTTCAGGGACCACTCAACATCATGCTTTGCTGTATGGGATATACTTTTCCACAAATCATGTAGTATTCCTACAAACCAATGAGTAATTATATAGTCGGCTCATTGTTTATCTCCACCACAAGAAATGCTTACATTGACATAGGCAGTGATAAAGTTTAGCATACAGTTGATTTTATCATCATTCACAGACAACCATGAAGAAAATAAGCCTCCAACTTTGGAAGTTGTGATTTAAATCTCCGCAAAATAGTTTAAAATGGTGTTCTAGAAAAGCACATGGGATCGATGAAAACTTTGCGTGTCTATCCCATGTCCATGTTTAATTTTATTTATCATTTATTCTATTTATTTTCAATTAAAAAAATCATAATTTTTATTTCAATTATTAAAATGAGAGATGTAAGAGAATAGGTGCATGGATGGCGTGTGCAGCTCTAGATAGTTATAAGGGGAGGTGTCTTCTTGTATTTATTTCTTGATGTGGCTCATGTTTGTATTCTCTTGATCCCATACCTCTCGAAAATAGAAACAAGAAAAGCTAAATATGGAAGTGCTAAATTTACCATTGCTATAAATAGCATTTTGCGATACCTTCCTATTTTAGTTAATCCCTGAACTAAAATTGAGAAGTAAAAATTCAAATTTGATCTTAGTAGTTGTTTGTAAAATAATTAATTAATTCCTCTTGAGTTAATTAGTTGTAGGAAATCAAACATGAAGTCTATGTGAAGACATGCAATAATTTCTCCATTGATTGAGGAAGTTATCCCTTGATTAAAGTAGATCAGGATGAGTTGTACTTTGAGTTGTAGTTATTTAGCTCAGTTATCTAATTTAAGTCTAGTTAGATTAGTTCCAATAGTTCGTCGAATTAATTGTGAGTTCAGTTAGTTAATGCATGCACAGATGTAACTGTTGCACTTTAGATAATTGAATATTCTCTCATAAATAACTCATGCATGTCAGCTAAGTTAGAGACCCAATTGAGATCAGAGGAAGGGGCAGTGTACTATCAGTTGGAGGATTTTTCCTATATAGGAAACTCATCCATGCAGAAGGAATTATCTCCTTTAGGATTGTGGAGTTACTTCTGAGTTTAGTGAGAAATGTGAGAGGTGAATTAACATAGGTGGAAACATTGGACCCGAGGAGAAACTGCGCAAGGAAATAGGACGCTTGGAGGGGAGAGGAGAAGGTTTGTGAGAAGCCTTTGACTATCAATGAATAGTAGAGGGATTGTACTAGGAGCTAGATAGCTTGTGTGCTAAAGCTTTGTGTAATCTGAAAATATTTCTACTTATATGATAATATAGAGATCAAGGTTTTGGTTTTTAGTTGAGGCTTTCCCCAGAGTATTCTTCTATGTTCATGTGTGATTAATTTCTCCTCATCTATTATATTTGTTCTATTTGATCTTGCTCATAATCGATTAAGTTTCTACAAAGGTTGATTGTAGAAGTAGATTTAGTATTTTGCTTTAGTGTATTGCATTATTAGGTGATCTATAGTGGAAATTTCTAAAATACCCATTCTTCATCATCTGCGTGCTTATCAAAAACAAATTTACTTGTCTTTCTATCTTCAAGACATATGTATTTTGCATGGGGATATACTTTCCATGATCCATAATGCAAGGGTATAGATTACTCATTCTTCCATTGGGATTAGCCCTATAGCTCAATAGCTTAGATAGATGGGTATACTCTCAATCTTTAATGGCAGTGGCAAGATCTAATTCATACCAAAGAAACAAAAGTAAGGTAGTCTGCTATGTACGATCTAACATATATGGAATATTTGCATTTATAGAAGTCATGTATAAAAGTTGCGGATATACGGAAGATATGCACATATACGCAATATATGCATATATAGAAGATGTGTGTACATACAGAACTTGTGCACATATGCATACATGCATATATTCCTTATATGTGTACCTTTTGTATATGTGCATATCTTCCACATATGTATAGTTTCCATACATGTGTAGTTACCTTATATTCGTAGCTTTTGTATATGCACATATCTTCCATATCTACACATATTTTTCAAATGTGCGTAGCTTCTGTAAATGTGAAAATTTTGTACATGCACGTCTATTGTATATGCGTAACTTCTTCATATGCACATATATGAAAAATATGCACATATACATAAGAAGCATATATACAAAAGTTGTGCATATACAATAAAAACATGTGCATATATGAAAAAGTTCCCTATACGAAAGTCATAGATTGTATATGAAAGATATGTGCATATATGGAAGTTGTGCATATACAGAAGCTGTGCACATATGAAAGATACACATATACAAAAGTTGTGAATATATGTGTGTATGTGTATCTTCCTTATATCAGTATATCTTCTATATATGTAAATCTTATATATATACACAACTTCTATATATGTACATGTGTTCTATATATGTGAAACTTTTGTATATGTGCATCGATTGTATATGGTTCGAATAAAATGTTAACATATGTTGAGTTTCAGAAAGGTAAGCATTCCTAGCATGCTAGATCCCCATATTACAAGATATAGAATCATTGCTGGTCATTTTAAGTTTTCCCTGTCTAACCACTTCTTGAATTTTTCCCCTATGACTTCCTTTCTCCACAAATCCAAGAGAGCTAGGGATATATCAACTTATTTTGATAAATATACAGAAAATGGGCCAATCAAGAATGAGGGATAATTTATTTGACTATGATATTTATGCAAAAACACCAACTATGAGCAATTATTCTTATTTTTTATAACATATCTATTAACACCAACTATATTAATATAATGCAATTGAGAGTTGTTCAAAACTTTAAGAATTTGGGTGAGCTCAACATTTCCTCCCTCAAGCTAAGTGTTTACATCTACATGTCACAAATATGGATGGAGTAGTTCCCCTATGTTTTCTTTAAGCCCAAATTAATTCAATACAACATTCATTCACCTAATTAGATATGACTTACTAGCTATTCAAATTCATGATCAACTTCTATATGTGTATATAAAGACGATATCTGCAACTTTTGTATGTGTATATATGGAAGATATGTGCAAATATGAAAGTTTC
Organism: Pinus taeda; assembly: GCA_000404065.3. Lineage (NCBI taxonomy): Eukaryota > Viridiplantae > Streptophyta > Pinopsida > Pinales > Pinaceae > Pinus > Pinus taeda. The sequence continues at coordinate 64,135 of APFE031521604.1, read as the reverse complement.
ACATATACAGAAGATATGCGAATTTGCGGAAATTGCACATATACTAGGAAATTCTCTATCGAATACATATTGAATCTACTGCGGGAAGCCTCCTAGAACTCTTGAAAATCTCTTCAAAGAAATACCTCCCAACTTTGGCTTTTATCTCGCCTCGATTTTCCTCTAAACCTTTGTGAATTCACCTCTAGGAAATTTTGCACACTTTCTGGGAAATAATAGATTTTGGCTCCAACGATTTCCTCTAAATCACCCCTTGGAATTAACAAGGAAATCACCTTATTGGTGACTAGATTATTTGCAAAATACCTAACCCAAATTATGACTCTTTTTGGCTCCTCTTAGTCCCACGAAATTCTTCTCCTACACCTTGCGGAAAACATGTACCAATTGGTAAATGTTTTGCATTGAGGCTCCTCGAAAACAGTCAAATGGACTCCTCTCTATTATCCTAAGGTGAGACTTGGAGTTCGTTAAAGGTAGAGTGGAATTCTCGCTCAAGAAATCCTTCTACTAAAAACCAAGTGTTTCCTTGGATTAGCAGCTCAAGAGAACTAGTGATTAAATTTGAAATGATCCAATATATCCTAAATGAGAGCCTCCTTGCTCTAATTATAATTCTTGGCCTCTCTCTCTCTTGGTTACCCACCACTCTCCACTAGCTCACCCCCTCTCCTTTTCTCTCTCTAGCTCCACAAGTGAACATTTCCTTTCTCTCTCTCTCTCTCTTATGACCCTCACCCGCCAACAAGATACAATATTTCCTCCTCACATAGGCTCCTCAAGCCAAAATAATCTCTGAAACTCTAGCTACAAAATTTTGCTATGCCTAGCACCTCCCTAATAAATTTTATTAATCTCCTTAAATGAAAAATCAAAATTGGGGATATTATAGTCCTCTTCGACAAAAATGAATTATGCTCAAGCAATGATTGAGCAAACACCCTCTCTAGTTGTTAATCCTAACTACCAATGCGAACGATATGCAGGTCCTAGATGCACCATTGGTTCGTCCTTGACCTTTGCATCGTCTTGCCATGAAGCAATCCTTGAAATCTAGGATACCAATCCATCCTGTCCAACATTAATCTCCCATTGCTCCCCTCACAATCCTACTAGGTATATAAACCAGAAACCATTTGCATACTATCAAAATGAGTATGACATCATGATAATGTAGCACTTTACCCAACCCCTCATGAAGTTTCCCTACCAAGTAGTCCATCTCATACACTCAACGGGTAAAATCCTAAAGATACCACCCAATCCCTGTGGAGATAAAGTCTTCCTCGCATGAGCTTCTGTTGATATTTTCCTGCTAACCAACCTGCCATGCTTATGAAGTCCCCCACACCATCGACGAATCACTAAAGCTCAATGGACTATCTGAATGATCTCCCTTTGTAGTAGCCAGCTGAGATCTAAGGATAACTGAGTTATCAAATACCATGATGCATGCATCACTCTGGCTCCAATAGATTTCTCATTTAGCCAGCCCTTAAACACTCTCTAAATGGAGATCCAAAGTACTATCGCTACTCTCTTTGTATTACATGGTGATAAAAGTGTGTAGGGAAGGGTGCGGCAGGGTGGGTGGGTTAGGGAGGTGCCCCACACCCTCTGTCAAGAACTAGGATCAAAACCCAGCTAAATAAAAAAGGCCCTCGAATGAATAATATAATTAGGCTCAACAGGAAAGATTTCAAGATTAAATGAAAGAAGAAAGAAAGGGACATACTTGAATCCTGTTGGTTGTCCAATGTCCAATGATTCTCACAAGATCTAGTTCCAACCATGTTACTTTATTAATATCTTAGATAATCATACCATAAAAAACACATTGTCATTCTTTCATAAAACAATAAATATAATCTTTGCATGAATAAATCCATAAGAAAATAGTTCAATCCTAATTAGATCAACAAAATCCCATTAAAAATAGAATATAAATTCATAAATTGTAACGTTTGTTGGTAAAAACACCTCAATGAAAACAATGAAATATCTAAACCAAGGGGAGACATAATCCAATGCCCAAAATCTACAAAACATTTCTCAAGTTCTAAGGAAGGGAACAATCCATGGAGCTTAGAAAAGGGATGGACTAACGAAAGCTCAAAGTATCACATACTTGATGGCAGGGAATATGTTGAATTGAATACCCATATTTATTAAGATGTCCTCCAAAAAACCAAAATGAGATGAAAGGTCTAAAGAAACTATGTTTTCAAGGAATCAAGTTGAAGTATAGCTCAATATGGATGACTGTCTAGTTAGGTTGGAAGTTGAGGATCTAGGGAAGGATCCCTCATTAGTTGTAAAGAAGGGCATATGGATTGCAATCTACTAATGAGGTTGTGATATAGAATGTGAAATGTTGTTCAAAGTGTTATGTGAGATTGTGTCATTCTAACTAAAATGTTTGAAACTAAATTAATTGATTGAATACATGCAAGTTATTAAAGAACACATTTCAAATTGTAGTTTGTCTTTCCTTCATTTTGACTTGCAACCACATTGTCTTTTCTTATTGACCTAGCTTGAGAAACTATGTTTTCACTTGATAGTGATCTTAGATGCAATTATAGTATTGAAAAACATTATGTTATATTCTTAACATGCATTACCTATCAAGTTGTTCAATGAATATGCATGTTCCAAATTTCTAGGTAGAATGGATCTCAATTTCTCATGGTTTGATGAGTTAGCATGTTTCATCTTAATTTCACAGAAGCGTACATCCATATATAAAGAAGTTGCCCATATAAAAAATCTTTTGTATATGTGCATGTACAAAAGTTTTATATACACAAATTTTGCATATGTGCATATCTTTTGTATATGTTTACTTTCATATTTGAGCATATATTCCATATATGCATATTACAAAAGTTGCGCGCAACTTCTGTATATGCGTAACCTATGTATGTATATATACGAAAGATATGAACAACTATGAAAGAGGCACATATGCAGAAGATATGTGCATACACGGAAGATATGTGCATCTTCTTAATATGTGTAGCTTTTGTATATGCGCATATCTTTCGTATATACACAACTTCCATATATGTGCATATCTTCATTATATCTGTAACTTTTGTAGATGTGTATATACAAAAGTTGCACATATATGGAAGTTGTGCATATACAAAAGATATATCATGCAGAAGGTGTGTATATATATAAACTATGTGAATTTTGTATATTCGTAGCTTCCATGTATACATAAACTCTACAAATATGGAAACTCCCCTATCAAGAAACTCTCGAGATTTGATTTTTAGATCACTGCAAACCCTCGATTTCTAAACTGTTCAACATTTATCATTTTTGAAACCCTCAGAAAGACAAACAGTAAATATTTATATTATTTTGTTATTAATCGTTATTACTTGAAATGTTAGAAACCTTCCAAATTCATATTGCACAAAAAAGGAATACAAGATCCCTCTATATGTACTCTTTTCCATTGAAAGTTGAGTGGTTCAACATCTATTCTTTGGGTGTGAATTCATGGATCAGATATAAAATAATTCCATTAAAGAGCTAAATCATATCTCTAGAAGACTAGATCATGGAGAGGAATGATTGGTCAGTAGAGTACATACAGAAAGATAGGTATCACTAGGAGAACCAAGATAGTTTCAACATTCTCTTAAATTACTAGGCCTAGTTGTCCTAATGATAACAACTCCTCAAAATGTGTCTTACACAATAAGTTGTGCATATACAATAGATTCACATATACGGAAGATATGCGCATATATGGAAGTTGCACATATACAAAAGGTAAGCATATATAGAAGTTGTGCATATATGGAAGATATGCATATATAGAATTGTGCATATACAGAAGATAAACATATATGCACATATCTTTTGTACATGCATACATATTTTGTATATGCATATCTTCTATATATGCACATATATCTCATATATTGGCAACTTTTATATATGCACAACTTATGTATATGCGTTTAGATACAAATTCATATAACCTAGGTGAAATTTTTACAAAGGGAGTTGGTTTATGAAGTTAGGATTTAATTAATTAAATTATTTTTTGTATAGTTTTAGGATAAAATGATAAATCTTGTAAATAGGAGAAGCTTCAAGACTATTTTGAAAGGTTTGAGAAAATTTTGGATTAGTTAGCTCTTACCTAGGGATGAGGGATTAGATTAGTGATTTTATGGATCATGAGAGATATTTTGGGAGTTAGTTTAGGATCTAGAATCTACCTGGGTTCTAATCCATTTGTATAAATCTAGGTGAGCCCATGAGGCATGTAAGTATGTAGAGGTGTGTCAGTAGGTGTGAGAGTGAAGTATGAGAATTTCTCCTGTAAATATTTTATGTCCTTAATTAACTATTTTTGAGATTTTATGTCAATTTTGATATTGGGTTTCAATCTATTTTTTTATGGTATGTGCTTATTTATAAGTGCAGGACCTATGGTTAGACCTACATCATGTAGTTTCTATATATGTGCATATCTTTCGTATATGAGTAGCTTCAACATATGCATATACGAAAGATTCTAGATTCTAGTGGTGGGTGGTACCATATGCATATACGAAGGATATGCAATACAAAAGTTGTGCATATAAAAACGCTGCATAACTTCCATATATGTGAATCTTTCATATATGCACAACTTTTGTTTATGTGCTTCTTCCATATATGTGCATATCAAGAGGTTGCACATATATAGTAGATGCACATACACAGAAGTTGTACATATACAAAAGTTGTACTTGTGTGGAAGATATACACATACATGGAAGTTGTGCATATACAGAAGATACAAATATATGGAAGTTGCATATATGGGAGATATGCACATATACAGAAGATACACATATACTGATATATGCACATATCTTCCATACATGTAAACATCTCATGTATATGTGTATCCTCTGTATATGTGTAGCTTCGGTATATGTGCATATCTTTCGTGTATGCATAGATTTCATATATGCTCTCCCAATGTCCATCCCTTCAACCTGTACGACTAGCTCCTGAAACTTCACAATATTGTTCCGCATCCCTGCTTCAACTATGTATTACACAATCTCAAGGTTCAAGGCTTCTCCTTGCATGTCTGAACTAAGCAACTGTGTAGTAACTAAGCCCATCTTCCGAGCTTATCCCTTGTTCTAGGCTTAGTTTATGGATCATAATGCATCATCTTAGGCTAGGAATTTTTGAATTAATGTTGTCTCATCATGATTGAATTGCAGGAATAGGTACCCTATCATGTCATGGAAAGGTTGTAGAGAAGGAGAAGGAGGGAAGCATGTTCAAAGACACTCTTACAGCTAAACTTGCAAGGTAATCAATCAGGAGAAAGTAAAAGGACACTAGCTTGCGATCATTATCCAAGACTCAAGATCATTGAACATACCTTATCACCAAGGCATGCGAAGGTGAAAAGGAAAGATTCTTCATCAAGACACTCAACTCTCAACAAGAACACTAGCTTAGCATTGCCACATCATAATGTAGTCCATGCCAGCAGTGTCATGTCATGTCATGTCATCAGTGCTCATATGCCACATAACTTGTGTGGATCATGTATATTGTATTCCAAATGTATTGTAAAGTTTCATATAATTTGGAAAGTCATACGAAGTCAAATAGTCATGAGGGTAGTCAAAGAGTCACCCTAGATTATATATACTCCCCCATTGTATAAGAAAAGGACTTTTCACCTTGGCTCCACCAACAAAGAATTAGAGAGATAAGATAGTTCTTTTGTGGAGCAAGGAGTGGATCCCATGCTCCACTATTGAAGATAGTGATGTTCATTGTATACATGTGTCTTGGAACTTTTACTTAATAACAAAGGCTTCAAGGCCATCACATTCTTCATGCCTACTTGAAATACAAGGTTGTAAGGCATATAGATAAAGGGTAGGGACACTTAGGGAAAGATGCAAGGTTCGAATGACCCCCAGGATAGCTAACCTTCACATTGATCTATTTCTTCCCTAGCATCACAACAACATGTAACATAAGACATAAATTATAAACATATACTGACTCTACCACATAGGGAATCTTATATGTAGACTGTACATAATTAATAGGTCTCAGAACCCACTATCTTCAAGCATCAATTCAAGCTCTCAAGGCTTTGGCTATGCCTGTAATTTATTATCCAATTATTCTACTATTAATTATGCATTTGGCTATTGTTCTGAAACAAGTCTGTTAAGACCTTCCACATTTCATATGGAGTCTCCTTCCCATCGAGGTTCAAGAAAATATGATCTTGAACTCTTTCTAGTAAGTTCCTTCTTTCCTTGGCTAAATTCTTCTTCCACTCTACCAAATTATGTTCATCTACAGTTGTTGGTTTCAGAGCATTTTTAGCAATGTTTTCCTTTAATCCATTATCTTCCATGACTGCTTCCATTTGGTCCTTCCAAGCAATGAAATTTGAGCTACTCTCAAGGGAGTACTCAAGCCTCACACCATAGCATGCCATCTTGATCCTATTGCTAGCTTTGGAGAATAGATATGAAAAACTCGTTCCTCCTGCAATGGAAAACTCATATTCATCTCTTCTATTGTGATTTTAAATCTAATATTATGTAGAAATTCTTCATAGATTCAAACTGCTAATTGTAATTTACTAAAACAATAGACTTGAATCTACTCTACTAATTGCGAAATAAATTAACGATCACAAAATCATGAAGCGTACAAGAGAAGTAATTCAATCAACACATTACACAGTGATTTATTGGGGAAGTCCACAACTAAAAACACATGTTAGTTGTATATTGCATTAGTCAGAAAATATGAGAAGATTACAATGCTTTGCTCAAGCCCGAGCAACCTATAAACTATCTCTATCTATGTCATTGCTTCCTAAACAAGCCTAGGCCAGTACTTAACCAAATTTTGGTTTTCCTAGGTCCCTATTTCGTTGCGTTGTTTCCTTGTTAAATAATCCCAATTAATTAGGGAAATTCTTCTTCCACAAATACACAGTACATTATAGGCCTTCTTCTCACTACATGCACCCACTGTATAATTCAGATAATTATACAACTGATAGTACATTACCCTTGAACTCCAATCTGAACATGGAAGCTACGTATATATGGAAGCTGTGCATACCTTACATATATGCACAACTTTTGTATATGCGTATATCCTCTATATATGTGAAACTTCCGTATATGCACATATACAAAAGCTAAGTATATAAATAAATTGTGCACAACTTCCATAATATCCATACACAATAGTCCATATATATGCTCAACTTCTCTACCTGCACATATCTTCCGTATATGTAGAACTTTTATTTGTGTGCTTATTCCCTCTATATGTGTATCTTACGTATATTCAGATATCTTCCGTATATATGCATATTCATAAATATGCACATATAATTGAAACGTATATATGAAAGCTACAATATATAGAATATATGTCCATATATCATTTGTATGTGCAACTTCCGTATATACGCATATCCTCCATATAGGCATATCTGGTAGACTCCATATGAGCATATCTTATGTGCCTATACTGAAGAAGTGCATATACGGAAGACATGCACATATATGGAGGCTAGAGTTCTGCACAACTTCTGTATATGCAGTTTTTTTCCATTTATGTGCATATCTTTTCTAAATGTGCATACCTTCTCTATAGTGCAGAAACTTTGTATATGCATATACAAAGAAGTTGTGTGCATACATAAAATACACATATATATTGGAGTTGTGTATATATGAAGGTTGTAGCTGTAAATATGTATGTGCATATATGAAAAATATGTGCATATACAAAACCTTCACCTATAGGAAAGTTATACGCATATACATAAGTTGTGCATGTATGGAAGATGTGCACATATACAGAAGTTATGCATATTTATGGAAGATTTGAACATATATAGAAGATATGTGTATTTATGAAATAAGGATAAATTTTATATACAGAGGTGAAAGAAGGAGGATCATTAATTGTTACTAAGAGTAACAAAGAAAAGCTTCCAGATGAGTCTAAATGAGTAGGGGAGTTACGAGAAGAACAAAAAGCCCCTGAACCCGAGGGACTCATAATGACTGAGGATATAACAAGCAAACCTAGTTCTAGTAAGAGGTCTAGAAAAAGAAGCCACGACACCAAGTTAAAAAGTTTAAAGATCAATGTGCCTAATTAAAACTAGAAAATTAGACTTTAACGAAGGATAATGAATTCTTAATGAAGCTTCAAAATTGATTAGTTCTTTGGAATCATATTCTTCTTAAGAAACTGAAATCTTAGCATGGTAAGTTGGAAAGCCTGATGGATCATTATGAACAGATGAATTTTATGCTTCTTTCGTAAATACACATATCTTCTATATATGTTCAAATCTTCCATAAATATGCATAACTTATATATATGTGCGCATCTTCCGTCTATGCACAAATTCTGTATATGTGTATATCTTTCGTTTATGTGAAGCTTTTGTATATGCGCATATTTTTCATATATGCACATACACATGTACAAATGAAACCTTCATATATACACAACTGAAATATATATGTGTATTTTCCAAATGCGTACAACTTTTGTGTATATGCATATACAGAGGTTGTGCACAATAGATAGGGAATGCACATTTACAAAATATACACACATATATGGAAGAAAAAAATGGATATACCGAAAAAAAATGCACGTATATTGAATATATGTGCATACAAATAAGTTGTGCAGACCTCTGGCCTCCATATATGTGCATGTGTTCTGCATATAAACTTCCTCAATATAGGCACATAAGATATGTGCATATGGAGGTTGTCGGATATGCCTATATTGAGGATATCCATATATATGGAAGTTGCACATGCACATGATATATACACATATCTTTTGTATATGTGTAGCTTTCATATATATGTTTCAAGTATATGTGCATATCTTTTGAAAATGTGTATATATAGAAGATATGTGAATATACGTACTATACACATATAGAGAGAATATGCACACATATAAAAGTTTTGCACAACTTCTGTATACGCATATATGGAATATATGCACAACTTATGTATATACATAGCTTCCATATATTAGCATATACAAAAGTTGAGAATAACTTCAACCTTCTTATATACTCAACTTTAACCTCCATATATATGTGGATCTTTTGTTTATATGCATATATGAAAGATATGCACATATACATAAGTTATGCACATATGGAAGATATGTGATACGAAATATGCACATATACAGAACTTGTGCTACCACCATATATAAGACTTATGCTTCTTTCTTAAATACACATATCTTCTATATATGTTCAAATCTTCCATAAATACACATAACTTATGTATATGTGCACATCTTATGTATATGCAAAACTTCCATATATGCGTATATCTTTCGTGTACGTGAAGATTTTGTATATGCACATATTTTTCATATATGCACATATAAGGGAAAAAACGAAACACATATACGGAAAAAAATTGTGCATTTATGAAAGATATGCACATATGCAGAAGCTGTGCAGAACTCTAGCCTCTATACATACGATTTGTGCCCTATACTTGATGTCTTCTCCTAATTTATTAAATCAAGAGGTCATTCCATGGTAATGATATGTGCATCTAGGCATGCAACATCAAATAAGATATAAATATAAAGTAACCTAACTTTTAAACTTGAAAACTTCTAAATAATAAAAGAAAAATCCATTACAACTACATTCATCAAAAGTAATGTAACATTGATAGAATATAACATCACATCCACATAAGGATTTAAAATTCAATGAAGATGTTGTCATAAACACAACTCTAAATTTATGTATTTTTATTCAAAATTGGCCCAACTATAAAATTTTCTTTTTTACAAAATAGAACCTCATTTCCAACATAGATAATGGAATCACATGCCAACAAATGACATAAAAGAAAAAACATCATGATCGATCTAAAGTATGGGTCTATAAGTCACCCTCATACCTCTTGGCACTCCCAGGTGGATTTCCAAAATGATATCTCTGCAAAAATTACAATAATCAATTAGTTGTAAAAATTGAAAGGCATAGAATCAATTTCATTAATTCATGATGATATTTTGATCAAATACTCATTCTCACTGTGAGGATCTGAGGCAATGGAGAAAATAGCTCTTCCTAGGTAAATGGTGGAGCACTTGGTGATGGATATAGGCATGGTTTAGGGGTGCTAGATAAAGGCATGGCGGAAGTGAAATAGGGAAAAGGTAGTGGGTGTGGGCAACGAAGCACCCCCACCGGTTGTACGATAGTTGGAATAACTGTAGGCTGAGGTATTAACATAGGTGGGGAATTGGAATGTTAATGGTGGATGATTGAAAAAATTAGAATGGTGGATGATGAAAAGGTAGGGGTGAGCATTGGGAAGGTATCACAGAGGCGATTATAGGCATGGAAAAATTTATGAAGGAGAAAGGTGGTCGGTGTGGGTGATGATACATCCTAATTCATCGTACAAATTTGACAATTTAAAATGTTGTGAGATGTGGGTCCCTCAAGTTTAACAATAAAAAAAGCTCATATAGTTATGCAAATCTATTGAACATCATAATATATCGCATTTAACGTAAAATAATGGATAACACGAAATTTCAATACCAATACTGGGTATAATAGAATCTTGCATTATCTGAGGCGCATGGTCCATAATTCTTTATTTTTGAGAAGATAACTCCAATTGTTCACCCATTATTTTTTTTCTTGCATGAACTCATCCAACCCTTTCAAATTCTAGTTTAGTTTTCCTCATTTTCACTTGCAACCACATCACCTCATTTTATTTTCTGGACTCAAGAAACTATGTTTTCTCTTGGTAGTGATCTTCGATGGGTTATAGTATTGAAAAAAATTTGTTGTATTCTTGACATGCTTTGTCTACCAAGTTGTTCAATACATATGCATGTTCCAAATTTGTAGCTATTATGGATCTCAATATCTCATGAGTTGATGAGTTAGCACATTTCATCTCATCATCACTAGAGAATTCACTATCTTGTCATACATTGGTTGATTTAACATTATATGAGAAATTATTTAAATAATCAATGCTTGCTTCATTATGATAATTCAGATTGGGAGGAGAATAAAACCATGGCGAAAGTTCTATTTGGATTTCTAGGCCCAATATAGGTGCTTCATTTAAATAAAATAAAATTCTAGCCCTTTCTGTAGTGGGATCAGTGACACCAGGTGGTACATTTTCACCCAAAATAATGTTACTCACTAACATCTCAACTTTCAATACAGTTTACAGATATTTCCATTCAGGGCCCAATTGCAATTACAAAAGTGTAGATTAGAACCCTTATATATGACATTATACCAAATGTCACGAGTATCCTTATTTTGGCTACAGACGCAATAATCATTACTCTTTTCATCAGGCACACAATCTTCATTTGTGATTTTATTAGCTCTACACTTGGATGAATTCAATTGTTCTTGGAGTTTTTTGGGTTGTAAAAAACCAACGTCTTTTAAATGGTGCATATGATTGTAATATAACACAACCTTTGTGAACAAAACATAGATTAACAAATCAACCCTTCTATTGTAGCCATTGATCTTCTCACATAGGTACCTTTACTTGATATACCAATGGTAAGATTCAATTGCATTGGTCATATCTTGACTAGAATGCGGGAAATTTCTATATCCTTTTACCCACATATCTGTAGAAACAAATTTATTAGTTATATATTAATAAGTATACATATGACATGAAAAATAGAGTCATTAAAACCACCAATAAGAAGCTTACATATTTTGTTGTTGGCTAACCAAGTAGTTCTAAAATATTCCAAAAACCTCTTTTCTTCACTAAATTCTCCAAATAAGCTTTCAACTTCTTTTTTCACAAATTCATCATCTTTACACGTGTGCATGAATTATTCTAAACCACGTAAAATGCATATTTCATTTTCCCTACCTTGGAACTTGTTTCCAACATTCTTCAACCGTGAAAAACGAACATGCCACACACATAATAATACTTTACACTTGATTGAAGACCTGGAATAAAATAATTTTTAGAGAGATTATACATTAACAATATTTTTATGCCTCTTACAAAACTATTAAACACGTCACCTTAACGCTTCAATTTTCTCAGAAGCATCATATATCATGAAGGCAAACGAGGCCAACATCCATTTAGAATATCAACTATAGTATTGCGTGATGATATCAACCAAGCTACTAGAACCCCATTGTGATGTTCATCGAAAACCATTAAGGTGTATATATATATATATATATATATATATATATATATATATATATATAATACTTATAATATATACTATTATATATACTATATATATATATATATTAGATATATATATATACAATTACCATATATATATATATATATATATTATTACTAATATTAGGGATATATATATATATATTACACATATACCTATATAATATATTAATATTATAAGTACTAAGATATATATTAGTTATATTATATACTAATAACTATATATTCCATATACAGTTATATATGGATATTAATAATAATGTTATGAAACAAGCTCACAAAAAGATAGATAAACACCTTCAAACTAATCTTCTTTGAGGGGGAAACCTTCTTTACATTACATAAATGAATAATTCTTCGATTATACAAATGAAAATACCACCTCTCTATATATAGGAGTCTAAAGGGTCATAACATAATAAGAGCTGACATAACATAATAATGTAAAGGCACAATAATAAAAATAGTGGGCTTCTATGCGACACAATAATAACAATATGGGGACTACATGGGCACAATAATATAATAAGGGGGTTGTACTAATAACAATAAGGGATTACACAAGTAGTATAGGGACCTAACATGGCCCTCTCCTTCAAAAAGTGTTGTCCTCAACGCTTGAGAAGTTCTTGATGCTTCTGTATAAAATTCCTATCCTCCCATGCAGAATCCTCTACAGGTAAGTTCTTCCACCTGATGAGATACTCTGAAATTGATTCAATTCATAGTCGTCACATTTTTTACTCTACGACTGCTTGACGTTCCAATATGATTTTTCCTTCCTCGCTAAGTTCTCACAATATTGTTTGAACTCGGACCTTCTACCACTTTTGGATGAGTGGCCACACTTCTTCGTCTTTCTTCCACTCATCCCTTGCTTTGTTTATCCAGTCTGGTTGGATAATAGAAATATCACAAGATAATGCTTCCACATCCTCATCCTTTATTGACAGTGCAATTGCAACAACATTTTGCTTCCATTTCTTGTACATGATTTCAAATTCATCACCCAACATATTTGTGACCTATTTTTTATGTCTTATAAAGATAATATTTGTTCTAAAATGTATTTAAGACTGCCATGATCTATTTTTACCATGAAGTGTCTTCCCATTAGGTAAGGTCGACATTTCTTAAGTGCATGTGGTATTGCCAACCTTTGCTTCTCATAAATAATTTGCTTCAGATGTATCCATAAAAGTACCCAATCATCTACATAAAAGATACTTTAACTACGATGTTGATCTACTTGTTGTTTCATTTAATTCTGCACCAAAATGGTATTATCCGTTAAAAGTTGGAGAACTTGTTGTTGATGCTCGATGTGATATATCACTACTTCAATCTTTGTCTTCTTGATATTTCCTTCTATATTCAGAGTTTGAGGAGTAGTAATTTCTTTCAATCCATTACAAGATATGGTCAGATTCATTTCTTGAAGCTCGATGTCATCTTTCACCTCTTGAACATGTTTCTTCTTGATATGTCATTCTATCTTGATAGTTTGAGGAGTGGTAATTCTAGCCAATGCATTACAAGTTATGGTCAGATTCATTTCTTCTTTATCGATGTGATATTTCACTTCTTGAACCTTTTTCTTCTTGATATGTCCCTCTATCTTGAGAGTTTGAGGAATGGTAATTCTTGCCAATGCTTTACAAGATATGGTCAGATTCATTTCTTCCTTCTCTAGGGATGGTTCCTGGTGTACATCCTCTTCTTTTGATATTTCTTGATCCCTTTCTTCCTTCTCTTCATAATCTATGTAAAATAATTTTTTCTCAACACACTTATGACCTTTAGTGTATTTGCTATCACAAGTGTAAAAAAACGCTTTTTCTCTTTCTTCTTCCAATTCTTGTGGTGTAAAACTTATAGGTTATGAAAGGCTAGGGCAAAAACACTTCCGTAATTATAGTCGTGAGTGGTGGGATTCTTTGTTTCCATCATTTCGCTTTCAATTTTTCTTACCAACCTCAATGCTTTCTTCAATGAATTAGGTTCCCAAGGATGAACCTCAAGTTGAATGTTATCCTTTAAAGTACCCATGAATACATCAATCCTTGGTTTCTATGGAATATATTTACCCATATATTCAATTTTTGAAGGTCCCCAATGTGCTCTATAATTGAACCCTTTTGTTTGAGATTTATCAATTGGCTAAAGAAGGTGTTTCTCTTCGTATCCTCATCATGTGATATCATTTCCTCTATGAAAATTAACCACATGAAAAGTGGTTTACGAGAACAAAGCCCTTCATAACATAGAAATTGACTTGATTCAAAATATAAAGATGAAATACGTACCTATTGTAACAATTGCACCTCATGTAGGTAAAAAAATGGATCCATCTGTAATATCCAATTTAACAGATCCCTGCCATCAAACTTCCTTATATCTCCTTTTCTTGATTTTAGGGACTTGATCTTGAAACGATTGTAACTCTGTAATTTCAGATCTGCATGTTCTGAAATTTCTCCCTACAGTAGCCCTCTGATTCCTCTTTCTAACCTCACAAGATTGATGAAGATTGGATTATTCAAGGAAGAGTTATGTCAAATCTCCCACAATGACCTGATTATAGAATCATTCAGTAGAGTGAAATTGTACAAAGTCCACGTGTCACTTTTTCAACCTTAGGACCTAAACCCTATACACAACAAACTACAATTCATCCTCTTTCTTTAAATTCTGATGAAATTTCAATCTGATGCGAGAAGAAAAAGTTATGATGATTTTCCCAAGGTAACCTATTTGGGAAATAATTTGGAAGGCTGCAGAAATCCTAAATGTCTTGGAATGTATATCCAAAAATATAAAAACCAACATGTAAAATTTTGGTCCCAGTGTCACCACCATTATGAATCAAATGGGTTTTAATTTTAGAGTATGAACCTTCATATAAAACAAATTATAGTGAAAATGCCAAGATGACATGTTTTAGATGGAATTCTAGAACTTGCAAGTTCCATAAGTTCCTCAGATCACAGGTCAGAAAATGTAATGAGACAAGATACCAAATTCAAACCCCACATTCAGAATGATTTGAGCTCAAATGGGTTTTTTATCTTTTGAAATGTTGCAGAAAATAGTTATAGCGCAAATTCCATGATCACCTCTTTGGAGCAGCAAAACCCTAGAATCCAAAGCCCTAATAACAAATGTTATGAGACAGCCACAAAAAGATAGAAAAGATAGATAAACACCTTCAAAATAAGCCTCTTCGAAAGAAAATCCTCCTTTACATTACACAAATGAATAATTCTCTTATAATAAAAATGAAAAGACCTCCTTTATATATATATGAGTCTAAGGGATCATAATATAATTAGTGCCAACATAAAAATAATAATATAAGGGAACAATCATAGCAATATGGGGACTACATAGGCACAACAATATAATAAAGAGGTTGTACTAATAACAATAAGGTGTTGCACTAATAGTATAGGGACCTAACAAGTAATGATAATATAATAATAATATTAATAAGGTATCTAGTTATATATGGTATATAACACATAGTATCCTATAATATTTTGTATACTATAATAACTATCTACAATATTATATAGTACTAAATATATAACATATAGTACTTAATTGTCTTAAAATTCTAATTATTTCCTCAATTTAGTTTATATACAATTATACTCATTAGTACCCATCTACACATGCCACATGAAATACCATAGATATCTCCCCTTCTTGGTCACTTTTCGAGTTCATTTTTATATATTACGAGACTCATCCCAAATATGTAACCACGCTACTACAACCATGGGGTCAACGACGGGTTATTTTGAGAATGTGGTGACTAGGAGAGGTAACTTTCTAGCATGAAAAATGATACGACACTCAACTAAAACTATCATGATGATGTTGACATAGCGTAAAGACACAAGTTGAATTCTAATGAATTGAGCTTTGAGGTTAGCCTCACTCAATTTTATGTCACTTTTCTTGTTGCGGACTAAATAACTATTTTATGATGTTGGGGTACACTTCTATGCTTCATGGATATATATATATATATATATATATATATATTTCATCTAATATATATTCCTATTATTATATAATATATTATAAATAGATATTCTTATTTATATTTATTTATATTCATATTATATATATATAAGAATATATAGTAATATATAATGATATCAAATTTTGTAACTATAATATATATATATTATAGTATATGACATATATATAGTAGTTATATTATACATTATTATTATTATATATAGTGTTTGTCCAACAAGGCTTCTAAGAACTAATACCTCAACCCAAGCTAAGGAAGCACGAGAACCAACTAGAAAACAAAGCAAATAAACCCACAACACTATTGTTATTTAGAAAATGGCAAAGATAGAAAAATCCACTTTCAATCTAGGAAACCTCTGTGTGAGTGAGATATCATGACCAAGAAACCACATGCATGTGCCATGAATACCAAATATATATATAGATAGATAGATAGATATAGATATCACTGGTGGGTTGAGATAAAATTAACTTAAAATCACCATACATGAAATTATTCTAAAATTATATATTAATATAAAATATATATGTTATATCATATATAGTATCATAAATATACGGTAATAATCTATAGCTACAAAGTTAGTATAGTTAAGGTATGTTTAGTATACCCATATAAGAAAATATATTATTATTATATAACATATACAAAAATATGTATAAGTATATAGTTATACTTAGTATATCCATTATATTTATAGTATACTATATACTAATATATTATATATATTTATATATATAAGTTATATATATATATATATATATATATATTAAATTTAGTAGGGTAAATATTACATTATTATCTAGATATACTATGAATACGGACATATATTATTATATTACCTTATATGAAACAATCATTAGTTATATGATTATATGGAGGATAGTCATATAGTATACTTACCTTATTATATGCATATATTTGGTTCATACCAACAATCTTATCTTGTTGAGCATGGTATTACAACTGTTTTTTAAACTTTTTTTAAAAGGAAAAAGTACTTTTGGCTTGTACAAAAATCATGTTAGCATGTTGTTGATAATGGAATGTAGAGTTATTAATTATTTTTTTTAATAAAGTAGAGTTAAAGTTTAGTATTATAATTGTATGACTGTTCTAAGTATAAAATAATTCTAGGTATTGATTTAGTAATATATTTATTTAATTAATTAGGCAGTGAATTTTAAATTTAACTTTTTTTTAATTATAATGGGATGAGGGTAGTTAATAGAAAATATTGTGTAAATATTATATTTAATTAAATGTCTAAGATATTAATAAAAATGAGTTCTTAAAAGATGAAATGGATTTTTCTGATAGAGATTTGAAGGTCTTAGAGGAGCTAGGGTTCAACAAAGGAAGCGACAGAGGTGAACAGATAACCATGGAAGTGTGGGGAGAAGGGAGCTCCACTCCCTCCTATAGTAAGGTGGTGTTAAGCAGATGCGGAGAAGGGAATAAGAGAAAGCCTCCACACTCCTTGGAGGACAAGACAAAAATTCCTTAAACCTAGAAGGAGGAGGGTTGTAAAAATCATTTAGAGGATGGGACCACGAGGAAGACCGATAGGAGGGGAAAGTAGAAGACAAAGGTTAGAGAGCAGAGAATAGAACTAAGATGGGTCCTTGTAAGCCAAAATCAAACAGTTAGCCGTCGATAATACTGAATGATCCAGCATTGTAAGACCACAAGGATCACATGAAAAACTATGCTATAATATGCGAGTTTATGGGAATCTGACCGATGAAGAAAGCATTGTAGACTTGGATAAAATACGACTGGAAACCAAAAGGGGAACTAAAGATATATCTAGGATCCATAGGTTTTTTTACAGTGGTGTTTATGAACATGGAGGAGAGAGATAGGATTTTTGAAGGAGGACCATACTTCTATGCGGCTGCTAGTCTCTATATGCATTCGTGGATGATGAACCTTGTGCGAGAGCGAGAAACCTTCACATTAGTTCCGGTATGGATTAGGCTCTACTCCTTACCTTTGGATTATTGGATGCCAAAATCTTTAAAATCTATAGGCAATAAATTAGGTCATTTTTTAAAGATCTCAGAGGAAATGCTACGAGGAAAGTATACCTCATATGCACGCATACGTGTTGATATGGACTTCTCAAGAGCTTTTCTGGATGAGGTCATTCTAGAAGCCTATGATGATGAATGCGTTCAGGTAGTTGACTATGAGCACATTCCCTTTCGATGTCGCAAGTGTCATGAGCATGGCCACCTATTCAAAGATTGCCCTCTTAATAAGAAGGTGGAATACAAAGACACCAACAAAGGGAAAGACCCAATAGGCTTTATTAAAGTGGGAGAGAAAGGGGAAGGAAGGGGAAGAAAAATACAAAATAACCCTAATGATGACAGAACAAGAAGTCACAATAGTTTTGAGATCTTAGAAGAAAGAGAAAAACATGAAGGAACTCCAAAGAAAATGGAAAATAAGGCAGCAATGGGGAAAGGAAAGGAGACAAGCATGGAGTTCACTCAAGAACAGAACGAACACACAATAGACCCATCGAGTAACATGGAAGTAGAAAAATACCACGATATGACTCAAAGTGAAAGCGGCACAGAGGACCAATACTTAAAGGAGATCCTGGACTTGGAGAACCTGGAGCTAGAAAAGTTTCTAGAGCAAGGAGGCAACGAGGGAATAAACTCCATACCACAGGAGGAAGTTGACAAAATATAACAAATATTCCTTAAAAAGTCAGACCAAAAATATTTAGGAGTCAAAATAGGACACAAAAACCAAGATAACAAAGGGGTTCCCTCAATGGGGTTAATAATAGGAAAATTGGCTAAAATCCTAGGAAGGAGAAGAGGAAGAAAGAGACAGAAAGAATTGTTGCTTGAATGTGGAAAACTCATGATTGACTCAAGTAGGATGAAATACCTATCCAGTTACTCCTTCACTACCCCCCAATGAATATCACAACCTGGAACATTGAAGGACTAGGGAGTAGGAGAAAACAAAAAAATCTAAGCAATAGAATCGGAGAGGAAAAATGAGACATAATGTTCATTCAAGAAACAAAATGTTCAGTTAAGAAGGTCAGAGAGAAATATATCAAATGGTTAAATAGATATGAATATCTTAAGGTCAAGGTAAATAACTCTACTGGTGGCATTCTTACTGTACCACCTTTCTTTTATTATCTGACTTGTGGGTGACAAGCAGTGCTACATGATCACCAATGTCTATGGCCCTCAACCACTGGAAGATAAACTTTGGCTCCTCACTTCTCTGGAAGAAATCAAAAAGAGATACACTACTTTACCATGAATTATATGAGGAAGATTTTAACATGATAAAATTTCTCACGGAAAGAAAGGGTGAACTAGAACACTTGGAGGGGATTCAATTGCCTTCTAGAACTTCCTCACCAATATGAAAATGGTGGATATGGACATTCGTAATAGGATTTTCGCATGGAATAACAAAATATGGGGCTCTACCCAAATAGCCTCAAAATTAGATAGATTTATCATCTCAGAGGAACTTCTACTCACTGGGATGAGCCTAACAGCATTCATCCTACCTTTTGGTGGTTCTAACCACTGGCCCATCCAATTGGAGACTTCTCTAATCGATAAACCAAGGAACAACCCCTTCAAGTTTGAGAATGTATGGCTCATGCACTTAGACTTACTCACAAAAATAGAGAAATGGTTGAAAGGAGAGCTTCACCTACAAGGTACAAATATGTTCCTTCTACATCACAGGCTCAAACACATTAAAGGAAGACTCAAAGAGTGGAATAAAAATGAATTTGGAAACATCTTCAAAGCTAAAAGAAAAGTGGAAGAGAAATGAAAGGAAATAAACCAAATTCTCATCACAGAGGGATACTCAGAGGAAAGGGAAAAGGTTGCAGACTCACTTCAGCATCAATAGGAGAACAAATGTCTAGAAGAGGAAATATTCTTGAGACATAAATTCAAAGTCCAATGGATTCAAGAAGGGGAGAGAAACACCAAATTCTTTCACAAATCCACCATTGCACACAAAAACATCAATAGGATTGTGAAACTAATATATCAACATGGAACAAAGAAAAATACTCATGATGAGATGGAGGAGGTTCTCGTCGATCATTTTTAGGAAATTCTAAGGAAACCACAGTAGATAGATCACAACTTCACGAGAAGATTTACTCAGTTTATTCATAAACTGGTCTCCAGGTAAGACAATCACAATCTCAATAGACCAGTAATGAGGAAGGAACTTGAGGAAGTCATCACAGAGATGCACAATGGGAAAGCTCCAGGCCCAGATGGCTTCAATGTGGACTTTTTTAAAAACATGCTAGAGGATTCTAAAGCATGATATATTGGAGGTAGTGGAAGACTCGCGATGATCAAAATTTGTCTTGAAGGCACTCGATGAATATTTCATAGCCATAATCCCCAAACAGGAAAGGGACAACTCTCGAGACAAATTCATACCTATAGCATTATGCAATGTGGTGTACAAAATTATATCCAAAGTAATTTGCAATCAAATAAAAACTCTCCTCCGAACTGTGGTGTCGAAGGAGAAAACAGGTTATGTAGAAGGGAGACAAATTCTCAATAACATAATTCAAGCCCATGAAGTGGTTCATTGACTCAACACCAATAAGCAAGTAGGGATGATAATTCAACTTGACATAGCGAAAGCTTATGATAGACTTAGCTGGAGTTACATAAGAGAGGTGTTAAAAGCCTACGTCTCTGACTACAATTGGATTAGGTGGGTCATGGATCTTGTAACCACTGCCATCTATTCTATTCTTCTCAATGGCTCTCCTTCGAGAACCTTCAATCCTACAAGGGGTCTCAGGCAAGGTGATCCTCTTTCCCCTTTCCTTTTTATTCTAATGATGGAAGTGTTAGGTAGAGCAATCAAAGTTGTCAAGGAGGAAGGAAGCATTCAAGGACTGAGACCCGCTTGAGATGGAGTCATGGTGACACATCAACAATTTGTGGATGATATTATGCTTCAAGGCATACCTACAGTCAAAGAAGCCAAAGCATTCAAGAAAATTTTGCATGAGTTTGTAATGGCCGCTGGCACTGAAGTAAGTCTTCCAAAATAAAAAATATTTTTTTTCAATATTCATATTTCTATTAAGAGAATCCTATTTATAATTTTAGGATTTCAAAGATATTCATTACCCTCTAAGTATCTGGGAGTTCCCCTCACTAACAAGTCATTGCACAAACAAATTTGGGATCCTGTTTTTATTAAATTGAAATACAAAATCAGCAAGTGGACAAACAAGGCCCTAAATCTAGCAGGGAAGCTGATTCTCACTAAGGCAATCCTCCAAACCATCCTTATTTTTATGCTATCTACCATTCTGGTACCAACTAGAGTCATTAATAAAAATAGAAACATTCAAAGATTTTTCTCTGGCGAGAAGGTGAAGAGAAGAAGAAATGGGCTATGGTGGCTTGGGATAGGATATGCAAACCTAAATCCCATGGTTGTTTCAGTCTACATGACCTAGAAATTCTAAACAGAGTTCTAGGTGCTAAATTTTGGTGGAGATGGCTAAGGGAAATACGAGCACCCTAGGCTAAACTATGGAAACAAATGTATGCAATGAGTTGGCAGGAAACGAACCTTATAAGAATGTCAAGACAAGTGAAAGGTTCATAGGTACGGAATAGGACCTAGGAGGACAAAGCCTTAGTTCAAAAACATAGTTTCAGGGAGATCAAAAGTGGAAAATGGACCAGATTTTAGGAGGAAAATTGGTAGCGGGAAGGCAATCTCAACAGTTAGGAATTAGTAAGTATCCAGGTAGATACCATAAACAAAGGATTAATTAAGGTGAGTAACTATTGGGATCAGTCAGGGAACAACAGAAAATGGAGAATATGGAAACTTCTAGTTTATAATGAGATGAACACGATGAAAACTCAAGTTAAAGCCCATGAAGATATTGTGGACAAAAGGAAGATTCTAACCTCAACTTCAGATGATCAATTAAGATGGGGAAGTAATAAGGTAGGTATATTCAACCTTAAAGAAGCCAAAATAATAACTACAGGGCTTCGCTTCCCAAGCAGTGACAAGACCTAGAAAATCCTTTGGACTAACCCTCATTGGATGAAGATAAAACTATTCAAGTGGTTGGTTCAACAAGGCAATATTCTCACTTGGGAAAATATAAGAAAGAGAGGCTTCGTTGGCCCCTCCATATGTCACATGTTTTGACAATAGGAAGAAACCTCAAATCATCTCATCAATCTATGCTTCTTCACTGCCACATTATGGAACTAGGCTAGATATGTATTTCAGTAGACAAATAGGCAGGAAAATGACATCATTGCTACGCTAAAGAATTGGACACAAAATTTCTCGGACAGTGAGACAATAAATGCAACTTGGGTTTTGACTCCAGGTTTGTAATCTGAAATGTATGGAAGTAGCGCAACAATAGGATTTTCAAAGACAAAACAAGTTCCAATGAATAGCATCATCAAGCTAATTCTTAAACAACTCAAGGAAACAGTCAACACCCTTGGGATTTTCTTCGCAAATAAACCCATAGGTCATAGAGAGGCAAGCATCTTGGAAAAGTTGGAGCTTTAGACACATCTACCTCACAGCCCTCCGCAGATCAACAAGCATACTTCAGAAGCAGAGGCTTTCTAGCAACCCCTTCTCAAAGTTTATTAAAATTTAACATAGATGCATCCTCTAAAAGAAACCTGGAGATGTTGGGTGTTACCACTTAAGAGGAAATTTCTAAATTATTCACATCAGTTTGATTGTGAGGGTTAGGTGTTAGTTTGAGTTTAGTCTTTCCATGTTTACTTTTGTATCTAAGTCTTAGTGTCTTAAGAGTCTTGGTAGGATGGTTAAATAAAAGTCAATAGCCCGTTTTCATTCACCATTGGTCCCATAACTTACATGGCCTCTCTATATCAAGTTTTTTATAAAGGTTCTTATGTGTTACGAAATGCTTCAGGTGTTTTCGTAGCGCATGACACAGATTTTACACTGGCTGCGCTACGAAACCGGAGATTTGTGCAATCTGTAGCAAATCTTTCTTAGTTGTCATATGTGTCAAATTCAGTTATGGTTGCATCATCCACTGTCATCTTATACACTTTGCCTATCATGTCCAACCGCTTATCTTCATCATTAGAGTTGTTAGGTACCTTGGTACGCTCAGATTGCAAGTTTCAAGAAGAGCCAAGTATTCACAGTCATAATTACGATTATATTCATTGCTTGAGACACAAATAAGCAAATTTAAATTTGAATTCCTTGAACATCAAGCGAGGTAGTATTCAGGCGAGGCATTATTCAAGCAAGGAATTATTCAAGCGAGGTAGTGATCAAAGGTTGTGACAATGCGAGTCTATCAGGTTTTCATTACATTGAAGTCTCATGGAAGGATCTGGAGAAAGAAAAGAGCACAAATCAGGGAGATGTTTAAGGAACGACCGTGAAGGTTTGGACATTATCTTGAAGAATAGAGAAGTTGAGCATGCATTCAAGCAGGTTGGATGTTGGAATTTTTGTGAGAAACTCTAGGGAGGTCATGCACGAATCACCAAGGAATTTGCCTTGAATTTCACAGGGCTGAGTTCAAACGTTGGGGTACTTGAACTGCAAATCTCACCAGAGGTAATATCCACAGTTACTGAGGTCCCAAGAGGACAAGAAAAATGGTTTAAAAATTTCAAATTTGATATGATCCCCTGTAAAGAATTTCTGAAGCTAGAGTTCATTGACTTAGATTTAAACAAGTCTGTGCCTAGAAATTATGTCAAGGACTCATATGCCAATTTTCTTACCTGCATACAGAGGTACCTTACCTGTGAAGGGAGATATAATAAGGTGTATTCATATCATTTCAAGCTTCTGCTGCATTTCACTGGAAAAATATCTCTTGATTTACCTTTCTACTTATTTCATAGCCTAAGAAAAACGTGTGACAAGGTGCAGCTAAGGAAAGAAGCCTATGAGACCTCACTATTTCACCACGGCTTAGTTAAGTTAATCATTCTGCATGAACTCCAGAGAGTAGGTACGGATTCGCCCACATTCATGTTTATGTCTAGTTTTACAAATGAAATTGGTCTCGTCCCCCAAGCTATGAAAGCTTCTCCACAAACAACTGGTCATCATATAGAAACAAGATCCAAGAGATTCACAAAATTGAAAGCTAGGAAACAAGTAAGGGAGCCCGCTAGATCAATGGTTATCCAAGACACACCCCAACAGTCCCTCAAAGAGAACACTAAGATCAAAGAAGGTAGACATGAATCATCTACAGGAGAAGTGGTACAGAGAAGAATGACCAGGATTCAATTAGCAAAGGAAAAGGGCAAGAAGGTGGTTGCTGAGGAAAGCCCCATTTCAAAGGGAAACTTGAATGACTTATTGCAAGCCACTGATAATGAAGAATCTCCCCTGGTTCAAGCATATTTGATAGAATCAGGTAAAGACAAGACTAAAGGAATCAAAGCTTCGAAAAATATCAAGTTTGATGATCAGGTTGCTCAATTTGTCTTTAAACCGAGAAGACCCTTGAAGAGGAATTTCAAACAGATACAAGAGAAATTTCCAGAAGCAAGTGAGACAGAGGAGATTGCAAAAACTCATGACAGACATGTGACATCGACAGAAACATCATCACAGCTGCATAAAGAAGATAGAGGGAAGGAAATTACCTCGTAAGAGGAATATAGTGTTGAATAATTGAAAAATAAGTTGAGGTTAGCAAATCTTGAAATTGTTAGATTGAAGAAAGCCTCTAGGAAGCATGCAATCAATGAAGCTCATTTTGACAAAATGCAAGCCCTGTGGGAAGACAAAACATTTCAAATACCCGAGGTGGTTGACTGTAATATACAATATTATACTAGACAGTCCCTGCATTAAAGGAAGTAGCATTCATCAGAAAAGTTAATATGAAACTAAGAGCTAGGATCAGAGTTATGAAAAGGCAAATTGAAGATTTGAGGATCCAGCTAAGCTAGCAAGAAAGGTTTCCTTAGCAGGTAAGAATGAGTCCCAAAATTTTGATGGTTTATCATATTCATTTTTGAATATATTTATAGCAGCTCGAAAGGATATCTCAGTATGAAGAGGCGGAAGACAATAAAATTTTGGTTCAAAGCTATGTTTTTGTGATTACACAGCAGTTTCGTAGCACGCTACGAAACTGTTGAAGATTATGGCTAATGCACAGTAGTTTCGTAGCGCACTACGAAACTTCTGTAGCTGCATAATTAGACTCTGGCAACCAATTTTGAATGACCGAGGAATTTTTTTTTGGAAAGGGAGTTTCACAAAGGGATCATTCATAAAGTGCAAGCAACCAGCTAGGGAAAAACAAGTGGAAGGGAGTTATATGAACTTTAAACTTTTGGTTATACAATTATCACTGCTAGTATTGTAAATTATTTTTCAATCAGCTTTGAAAAGGCTTTTTCATCCCACATGAATATGGGAAAGGCTTACAGCACATAAAGAGCGTGGCACTCTAATAGATTGTTGGGTAATTAAAGAAGATCAACATGGTTAATTGGTTTTGAATATCTTTGAGGAAACCAAAGGCAGAAAAATAGGGGCAGTTTCCTACTTCTCAGTAGCAGTGAAAGGATAAGACATTAAGGGCCAGTAAGGAGCTTCAAACATCAACCACAGCTAAATTGAAGGAGACTACTTGTCAGAGAATGAGATTTGATTGTAATTAATGCTATTACCAGCATGATGTGGAGTTAGACTCCTAATTGTCTTAGTTTTCTAAAACGTATAGTTCGCAGTTTGTTGCATTTAATAATTAGTTAAAGTTTGAATAGGTGTCATAGCAAGCAGAATTTGAGTTCCCCTCATGCTAGAGGAGGAATCTCAGAGCTCTATATATAGCAGAATAGCTTATGTACAAGGGGTTGGAAATTTTCAGATAAATACTAATATTGTGACGTTGTAGAAGATTATGTTTTTATGAATGTAGACTCTGGATTTACTTCTCAGGATTCAGATAGAGTTCAACGGTGGCTTGTTTATGCTTGTCCTTATTTCCTTATTTGCAGTAGTATGAATGTATGATACTTAGAATTCATTGGTTATGATCTAACTTCCTTCATACATTTGTAGACTGTGTTTTCCTTTATGTTACTGATGTACCCTTCATATGTTGAATTCTAGATGCCCTGACTTCCATGTAAATATAATTTTATTGTCATACTGAAGCATTGATTGACTCCATAAGCCCAATGGATGCTTATTGATCATGTTCAACCATTCATATTTATTCACTTGTTTCATAGAGTTAGCCATCTAATTCATTACCAAAAATCTTTAATCTTGTGAGAGAGCCCTCTCAGGTTGGGGAGGCTAAGCCTCAGCCAAAAACTTGGTTTGAAATAGTTACTCAAGGTCTACCTAATCAGCAGCCTAATCAGGGCTAGGTATTTTTATAACACTGGATATAGAGGAGTCATCAGAGATGAGAAGGGCAACATACATGTAATTTTCTACAGTTATGTTAGAAATGCTACCAACAATATGGCTGAACTAATGGCAATGGAACTATGCTTGGAAATACTGATCAAGTACAACACGCATAATGTTATCATTGAGGCTGACTTGGAATTAGTCATTAATTCGATCAAGTGGATAAGTGCAGGATCTGCACCAGAGAAACTTTCAGGTCACTGGAGACTTCTACAAATCTATCACAAAATTCAAGCACACCTAAGAATTCTAAGAACTCTCAGATTTGTGCATGTTTGCCGGGAAGCCAACAACTTATCAGACTATCTATCCAATGAGGGGGTTAGAATCAAATGAACCGACATGTGTTACAGGTGGGAGAGGTAACAAATAATAGGCTGCGAGATGAATGCTCATCTTGGGCTCTGATAAGCAGACAAGAAAATCAAAACAGACCAAGAGACAATGTTTTACCTTTTGTCAATGAGGAATAAGAACATAGTAGAAAGTTTTAAAAAGGAGGAGCACTTTAGGACCTCTCAGAAAGTCAGCAAAGTTTACATTAGATCAGGAGCTACAGGGAGGAAAAGTTTGGAGGAGATGTGTCACCAAGAAAAATGTCAACGATAAACTACTGGCTATCGAGAAGATCGAAATAGGGATTCTAAGTAGGAGGCTGTTGGATACCTATACCAATAGGTTTCATATTTCATGATTGGCAAATTCAAATGCCAAATATGCTTTGCTTTGCTGATACAAAGATCCCATATTTCCAAGACAAGGAAAGGTTTATACATGCCTTCATGTTTACTAAATTTTGATGGATGGTCCAACAGTTTAATCTGGATCATGCCATGTTTCAATTTTTTGTTGTAGAATAGAGAAAGAAGTCTGTCCAAACTGTTTAATCTTGGCAGACCAATAGGTAGGTAGAGAAGCTAACGTTCCCAACTGCTTAATCTAGGGCCTTGGAAGCAATAAGGGTAGTGCTAGATAGGCAATCAAAAGAAAAAGCCAATGGAAAAGAAAAGGCACATAAGGGTCTACAAGTCCAAGTGCACCCTCCAAGAAGAAACAAAAAATGCTAGGCAAGTAGATGGGTAGGTAGATGGGGTTGCAGAAGTGGTATTCCTTTCAATCTGAATCTTGCTGGTCAATATAAGGGAAACAACACAATGGAGCATGTCTAACTTCCTTTTTTCCTTGTTTTGCACTCATTACTAACATCCCTACACCAGTTGTGTCTGTGAAAGAATTCAAGGTTTTATGTTGGTTCTTGTTCCCTTTAAAAGCCACATTTCATGTGTAAAAATCTTTTATTTTGATCTACTCCCTAAGCTAAGTTGTTTTCAAATAAACTTAGTGATATCACTCCTCATTCACCTTCTCCCTCCATATTAACCCTTAACTTCTATTATCTAAATCCCCTATGTCACCCTTTCCCTATTATTATAACACCATGGTGTATAAACCCCAAGCATTTCTATAAATATCCCCCCCTTGGCATTATAGCCATATGTTCACCACTAGGGAATCAAATTGACATCTGGTCAGTTAAGAACCCAAGCCTTACCTCTTTTTCTCCTTCAGAACTCATTTACCTATTCAACCCTTCATTTTGCCTAAGAAACCATGGAAAAACCCATTTGCACCCTTAAACCCGCTCAAAAGGCTAAAATACGTTGAAAACCAACTTTTCCGCCTTATCCTAAGTTTTTGAGCTAGCAATTTTACAAAGAAATACATTGAAAAAACCCATTTCCCGACTTATCCAAAGTTTTAATGCCTTGCGCGATTTTATAAAGAAACATTGGAAAACCATGCAAATTTGCCGATATCCTACGGGTCCCGGCGGCCACAAATCCCATGAAAAATTATTTTTTATTACCCGCCTGACGCCGTATCGTCCGGACAATTCATCAACCCGTCGACCGTCCGATCGGGGGCTTTTCATCCGATGGCTCACGTGGATATCAGACTGGCCCCGACGTCCGAAAGATAGCGTCCGATATCTATCAGAGGCTGACGTCAGGCCTCGGCCACACATCGCCCCCACAGCATATCGGAGCCCCCTCTGACAGATTCCCTTCCGTATCATAAGTGGTGCGATATGATACCACCTGTGGTTTCCGGTTTTCCACTAATCTGCCTGCCAGCGTCACCGCTACATCATTGCCTACGTCATCGCCGCGTCTGCGCCCCTGTCTGCCATTACTCCACTTTTTCGCCACCTCACCATCCCCGTGGACCACTCATGAGCCGCCACGTCACCTGATGACGTCATGCTGACGTCATCCGACC
This sequence comes from Pinus taeda, assembly GCA_000404065.3. Taxonomy (NCBI): domain Eukaryota; kingdom Viridiplantae; phylum Streptophyta; class Pinopsida; order Pinales; family Pinaceae; genus Pinus; species Pinus taeda. Next base: position 35,005 of record APFE031521604.1, on the reverse strand, counting down.
CTGACCCACCCAATGACGTCATCTGAAAAAGGCGCCAATATCCCAAAAATCCATATTTTGGCCAATTTTTTGCCTTTTTTTGCACTTTTTACAAAAACTGTTGTTGCGTCTTCTGCATGTATTTTACGTCCAAATTTGCACCAACCTGCTGAATTCGACTTGGAGACCTTCGGCGCGCCTACCCACCTGCACTTGTGACCCGGACTGTCAGTATACTAAGTATTTATCACTGTTAATCCTCTCTGCACCTGGTTTTGTCTGCAAATAGCTGAAATTGACTTAAAACATAGAAAAACGCATAATTCACTGGCAAATCCCCTGCACCCAGTTCCCATTTGAAATTGAACGGTCGAAATTCACTAGCTAAGCCTTGTTTAACAAAACTTTCACTAAAAACCTGCATTCTGTTCGCGCAATCGTGAACAGGAAACCCAAACTTACACCTAATCATTGTGAAAGAACTCTGTTAAACAAAAGTATTTGCCCTCCCTTCAGTGCTGTGTGCAGTATTTCAATTACTGCCATTGGCCCTTCTGCCCTCTATTTCTCAATAAACCTCTTCTTCCAAGAAACACTCTTTTTCTGTTACTCAGCCTAGTAACATCAATTCACATATAAAACAAAGTTTGGAGTAACTATGGATACACCAGTAGCACCTGTGGCCCTCAATATTGCCCCTTTAAATGCCCCTCAGAGAGAATTGGAGTGGCAGGCTTTAGCAGATTTGGATTACCAAATATCAGAGGAATTCCTATCACAAAGCAAATTCCACCTCCACCTGCTGAATGAATTAAAGGCCAAACATGTGGCTAGAACAGATATATTGGGCATTTGAGATTCCTTCCTCCCAATCTTGAAGCTTCCTCAGGTCAACCAATTCCCCGACCTAATTCACCTATGTGCTGAATGTTATGATCCCACTCAGAGAGTTGTGCTTGACCCTTCAGGCTCAGTTGTGTTCTACATTACCCCTGAGGCCATCAGAGAGATGTTGCAATTCAATACTGAGAAGAAATTGGTTCCCCTATATTTCTTTGATCTGATAAACCAAGGAGCTAAGATGTTGACAGATGCTCAGATCAGAAAGCTGAACCAACTATTTATTAACTCTGATACTGTGCAATACCCTCCTATTTTTCATGGTTACCTCAACCCATCGGGTAGGGACCTTGCAGATATGATCAGTCCCATTCTGGGTTATAAGTCAATTGAGTATATTGATGAAACTGTACTAGTAATGATGCTCATATTTTCCCGTGGCAAAACTCCAATCTGCTATGACTATGCCACCTACATATCAGACAAAATGCATGAGCAATTTATGAACCTATCAAGGGAAAAGGTGTTCAGATACTCCTCCTACATCTACCACATAATTTTATACTATCAACATGAGAAATTCCCTTTTGGTGTGAACAGAGTGGATGCACAAGGAAATCCAAGGTCAGTAGTGTATTGTGCCTCAGTTTTTCATTGCAAAGCCTATTCTCCATACAATTACTGTGAGTTTATAGACCTTTTCATCCACCCAGCCATGTCTCTATTCCTGAGCTCACCTCCTCCAAGACTAATAGATGAGATGCAGAGGATCCTTCAGTTGTCCAAGGTGTACAACATTGGGGATTGGTATTTTTACCAAAACTACACCGTTATCAGAATTTATGGTTGTGAGTTACCCCCATACAGACTGCCCAAGTATGTGCCCATGAGATTGTTTGCCCTTGAATACTTCAGGCAGTTTGGGAATACTGATGTAAAGAACTTTTCAGGTAAAGGCAAAAAGGCAGAGCTGAAAGTGAAAAACAAATTGGGCCACTTTGTTTTGAACAAAAGGGAGGAAGGTTGGCAAGAGGCTAACAGAATGCTAGAAAGCCTTGGCCTAAAACCAGTTTCCTCTGGAAACCTTATGACCCCAATCACTTCATATCCTTAAGAAGGGTCAAATATATGCTATCCAGTTATGACCATGTAAGCTTGCCTCACATATAACAATATGCAAATCAATCAAAATGGAAGAGAGGCACACTAGAGGAACCTGTTACACAAGAAGAACTAAATGAAAGAGCAAGAAGAAATCTCCTTAAGATGGCTGACTTGGAACTTCCTGCACATGTATTCACTCTTGCAATCCCTCAAGTGGGAGCAGCGGCCTCATCCTCCACAGCACATCAGGAGGCAGTCAAAACTACAGATCAAGATTCCAGCAATGGCAAGGAGAAAGAAATGGAGCAAGAGAAACCCCTTCAGCAAGAGCAGGTATAGCAAGAATAGGTTCAGCAACAACAACTAGTACATCAACAAAAGGAGCAACCAGTGCAAAAAGAGCAAACAGCAGAGGCCCCAATGGTCACTGAACAGCAGCCAGCACAAATGGTGCCTCCTAGGCAAGAAATAAGAGATGAAGCTTCAGTCCTCCAAACCCCACAAAGAGAGGACATAAGCTAGAAAAGGGACAGAGAGACTCCCCTCACTAGATCAACAACTCAAGGGGAAAAGAGGCAAAGACTAAATCCTTTTTCGGAAGAGGAAATGCCAATAGGGCAATCTTCGCATATGGGCCTGCCTAACATGGAGGCCTCAGCAAGTTCCTTCGAGCAGGAACAAGAGAGGGCAGTAGGAGGAGAAGTTAGCTCCTCAAGCCAACAAAGAGGAGCTGAAAAGAGCATCAAGCAGCAGTTTAAGGACATAAAGAAGAGGAATGAGCCCATAAGACTACAATTGTATAATCATTTGTTGAAAATGGCTCCTACCAAGCAGCAAAGACTTATGTCTGCTTATGATGTCAAGGAGGGAAAAATGATCATGAGCCATTTCATGCCAGTAGTGCAGCAGCCACAGTTAGCTGCATATTACATCAGGACCAACCTTGAGGTCCTTGCCAAGGACATCCACCCGATGGATCAGATTGAGTTACACAAGCAAACGGGTGAGATGGTGTATGCCTCCTTGGCAGATAAAACATTGGTGAACTATAGGATACAAAGTAGCCTAAATAATACAACTGCACAACTTGAGTTGGAAAGGGCATCCTCTCAAGCAAAGGACAATAGGATCAAAGCTTTGGAGGACATCATAATAGAGCTTGGGCATGATCCTAAGGACGTCAAAGCAGTGCAGGAGTTGTTGAAATTGAGGGATGTTGATATGGCAGCATTAAGGAAAATGATCAAGATCCCAGCAACTCTTCATCCCCAAACTGAAGAAGTTGCCCAGCTAAGATAGGACAAGGATGCAGCAGCTATGCTGGTAACACTGTATAAACAGCTCATCCAAACACAAGAAAAGCTGAAGGAATCAGAGGCTGCACTTCATGCAGGATCACAACAGAAAGAGGCAGGCCAAGCTTCACAACCTCCTCCAGAAATAGTCAATCTGGAAGAAGCTCCTCAGACTACTGCCCCTCCCATTCAGCAAACAGAGCAAGCAGCACCCTCCACCTCAACACCAACAACGCAACTGACTAAAAGCCTTGATATGCAGAAGCTCAGAAATGAAATTCAAGTCTTGGAGGCCCAAATGTCAGAGCTAAATCAAGCCAAAGAAACACTAGCTAAGCTCAATAAAAAATATGACAAATCCAAGAAAAACGTAGCTGAGAGAGAAAGAGAGGTAAAAACTCTCAAAAGAAGGATAAATGAGCTAGAAAAAGAGCTCACACTTGACAAAGTAACAACTGAGCTCAAGAGAATCCTATGGGCCAATATTGGCCAATCCATCACAAACCAGTGGGAATACATTGAGGCCATTCATGAGCAAATGCGGCTTATTGGAAAAGCACATAGGGAAATCCAAATAGGAAGGGCATCTCTAGGCAGTATGCTTGGGGCTGCCACCAGAATGATAAATGTGCTTAACTACAGGACAAGCTCTCAGCTGGTCAGAATGGGAATTGCCAACAGGACTGAGACCATTTTAATGGTCAAAAGGGTCCTGACACTAAGAAACCTGGTACAGACCTTAGAGAGAAAAAGCTAGGATATGCAAGCAGACGTTAATAAATTCCAGGAGAAATTCATAGCATTGCAGAACAGTGGCCTTCCTAGCTTGATGGACCCCTCAGGAAAACTACTTTCACATGAAAAATATGCCAAGAGGGTCAACACCTTTGCTACTAATCAGATTTCAGAAAAGCCCAGCACATCAGCAGAATCAGGGCCAGCATCAGGACAGACTCTTTTCAACAGGGTAGAGAGCTTATTCTTCATCATGAATGAAATCAATCACTTGTTTGATGCTCCTCCCAATTTTTATAAATATACAGAGGCAGATGAGACCATAGAGGCAATGCTCAGACATCAATTGCCCACACAGGAAGTCTGGAATCAATTAATACAACTACTACTGAACCAGAGCCAGTAATTATGTTTTTTCCATTTGAAATATATAAGTTGTCATGCACAGGAAAAATTTTGATATGTCAGCAGATATGCAGAGAGCGGCTGAGCCAACTCAGCAAAACCATTCGGCCACCACAGCAGCACTGACAGTTACAGGTGACAGGGCCGAAAAGCTTCAGGAGGACAGAGCTACAAAGACACGTCATACAGCAGTTATAACAAAGCGTTCAACCAACTCAGTGACCTCCAAAGATCTAAATCTTCTGACAGAATTGAAGAGCATTTATGTTGTATTAAAAGCTGCAATAACTTCTTATCTACTATTTCTGTACAAGTTAATGAAGATATTTTATTTCTCAGATGACTCAATGCCTGAGATATTTTGTATGAAACACTTCTATATATTCCCCCTCGCATGAGTTTGCAGGGGTTGGATGTTGTTATCTTTTCTATAGTTCCTTTGACTGTAAATTCTCAGAGAAGTAGTACAAAGGCGGTGGAATTTCCAAAGCTCTGTGTTGTTTTGATGGATTGTGTTGTTTAGCTGAAAGTTACAGGATTCCTGCGTATTTCATGGCAAAATAAGTTCTCCTTACAACTCTTTGTTATGTGTTTTGATTATCATTCATATCTCTTTATTGTTTCTGTGCTTTACCGTTAATGGCAAGGAAAAAGAATAGTTCCAGGATTTAATCATAGATTACCCTGAACTCAATCTAAGCTACTATATGTGTTTTCTTCAGTTATAGTTATAAAGGTGTAGTTCTTAATTGCTACCCTTTCACGCTATATCTTTCGCAGTGATTATTTTTTTAGGAATTCAAGTTTTTCTCCTGAGGAATATATCTCCTTCTCCCACCCCAGCTTAGCGAAAAATTCTTGATTGCTTTTCACTGGTTGTTTACATTTCACCATCATAATTTCAAGTTTGTTTTATGAAATATATAAATGGCCCTGTAAGCCCTGCTGCTCAAACTCAAGATCTCAACAACCATTAGCCACAGACTCCATTGCCCAATGAACTAACATTATCTGCAGATTTCCACTTCAGGCACAGAAAGACATCCTTCCAACCAAACATAAACCAAAACCCCTACTTCATAACTAGCCTAAAAATCTCCACAGAACATAGACAAACCTTATAGAGAGATCCCTCTCTGATTACAGTTGGGCTAGAAGCTGTAATCAAAAGATTGGTTAGTGGTTACCCCGGCCGTATTCCCTTGGGAGTCAAAGGGAACAACCTGGGTGTTAACATAAATGGCGACTCCACTGGGGATCTACTAGGATTTTCTAAATTACTATATATCTCCTAAAGCTACAGTTGAGACATGAATATCAGTCAAGAAGCCTTCAAAATTGTTTCTGATTAAACACTAACAACTTTAGGGAAGAGCTGCTTTAGTCAATCTTCATACTAGCTTTGAGATATCTATAGCCATTTCAAAATCTTGTCCAGTCCTTGCAGACATAAACTTTCCTAAAAAACTCAAAAACTAGTTCAGAAACTGGCTCCCAAGAAGAATTCACAGCACACTAGGTCAAATCCTGACCCAAATCCACCCCCTGTCTTTGAAAATCCTAACACAATCCCTAAATTGGTTAAGAAGCAACAAGGGCCAGGTAAGCCTGCTGACTTAGGTCCAGAGACAGTTCACCCCAACCCCATTCCCACTCCAATCAAGGTTCTTTTTCGGTCCAACCCCAGTTCCCCTAGTTCACCATCCACATCCCAAAGCCCCCCTCCCACATCTTCATCCACTGCACATACTCCCTTGACCAATACTTTAGGTTCTGCTACACCTGTAACCCCTGTGGTACCCATTGTTCCTTTTGTCCCAGTTGTACTTGTCAATCCCCCAAAATTTGTAAACATGGCTAACAGATATGCACCTCTACAATTACCTGCTAATCCTGCAGCTTTACCTCAGGATTACCAAGCCAAAATCTCATACCTTGACTCCACTGGCCCTTACTCTGCCATTCAACATACCAGGAGGATGCAGGATCACTTTGAGAACTATGAGATAGATGATGATAGTGTGAGGATGAGAATATTTGTCCAGAGCCTAACAGGTGATGTCCGAACTTGGTTCAGGTCACTTCTTGTGAATACCATCACAACCCTTGATGAGCTTTACCAAGCCTTTACTAACAGATGGGAGAAAAAGAAAGATCCCCTGCACATACTTGGTGAATATGACATGATTAAGAGAGGTCCTCAAGAGACCGTTCTGGAGTATTGTGCTAGATTCAACAATCAATGCAATACCCCAAAACTTAAGACCTCCTCCTGATTTGTCCCTATACAAATTCCCTAATGGATTTGACCCTGACATGGCATATCAGCTGAAGGAAAGAGCACCTGAAACTCTGAAAGATGCCCAAAAGGTTGCTGTCACAGTAGAAGCAAACCTGATTGCTAAAAGAAACAGGGCAAGATTGGAAAAAAGAACCATATACAAAGAACAACCCTCAGCCTTTGATCAAAAACTTGATGCAATACTTAATGGTATGAAGAGGTTGGGTGATAGAGTGGAATCGGTTGAGAGAAAAGCATCATGGGAAGCACCACAAAACAACCCTAACAGAAATCCAAATTTCAGAAGAAATCAAAATCCAAATGTTGGCAAAGCTAATTCTGATCCAGAAATAAGACCCCCGTTTCAGGAAAACTATGCTGAAACATCTACTTCACGTGAGCCAGTGGATGACACCCACATCAACCTAATGGGCCTTAATGACCAGCACCAAGTTTTCCGAAGTCAAGAAGATCATAAAGATGATGACATTGAACAATTCCAAACCAAGTCAGGTGAGTCTTTTGACTTCAAACAAGGCTATGACATAGCTGTTTATGAAGTTCATAAACAATACAAACTAAGAAGTAGGACTGTAAACATAACACAGCCTGAAAAAACAAAGGATAGGCTGCAGCCTAAGAGTGCCATAGTAACATAACCAATTAACACAACTGATTCACTTACAAAGGAAGTAACCATTGAAGAAGTTACTGAACAACTTCCCTCAACACAGAAGCCACTGGCTGCATCATCTTTACAGCCTAATCCAAGTAAGATTCCTCAAGAGATGAAAGAAGAACACAAGCCCCAAGATCAAGAGAAAGATCAAGAAGAAACCTTACTAAACAAAGAAAAGGTGGTCACCCACAACACTAAGGTTCAAACTGAAAAACCCTTTGACTTGGAAGCTGAAATTGGCAAACTGAAAGTATCCATCCCTCTTTCAGAGCTAGCCAAGCATGACATCTACAAACAACAGATTAAGAAGTCCCTCCAACTCACTCGAAACAAAGACAATGTCAATGTGTTGGATGACACCCCAGAATTGTTGTTCGGTCCAGAGGTTGATGGAAAAACAACAGGCACATGGATCTTACCCTTTTATGTTATTTTGCATATCCATGACAAGATACTACACAATACAATGTTTGACTCAGCTGCCTCTCATAACCTGATGCCAAAATCAGTCATGGAAAGTCTGAACCTAGACATCGCTGGACCATATAAGGACCTATTCTCATTTGATTCCAGCCAAGTCAAGTGTTTAGGTTTGATAAAAGACTTGTGTGTATCCCTTGTCCAATATCTGAATAAAACAATCTTAATGGATGTTGTTGTTGCTGATATTCCACCCAAATATGGAATGTTGTTGTCAAAATCATGGGGGGCTAAACTTCAAGGGTCCCTACAATTAGACATGTCATATGCCACAATCACAGTCTTTGGTTAGGCTAAGAGACTATATAGAGAGTCACTCATGAAATACATGGTCAGCAGTGAAGAAAAGCCTCAAAATTTCCCCATATATGCTGTCCATTTTGATATAGATTCATATATTCTCTACAATGATAATTCATGTCTTACAAATGATGATGATACCAATACACTCAAGCAAGCTGCAGCCCCAGAAATAAAGCTGATCCAATCAAGTGATAAGACTGTTCTAAAGGACAAACTAAATGAAGAACCAGAACTTCAACTCACAATCCCAGATCACAGAGAAGCTATTAAGTCTCCCCTAGAACAAGAGATCCTATGGTTCCTTGAATTTTATGGGTCAGTCAACAAGTTAGGGGCAGGAGCTGGAGTTTGGATACACAATAAATAGAACATCCATGTAGAGGGCCGAGCCTATAGACTGAACTCCAGATGCACTAACAATATGGCTGAATATGAAGCTCTCTTACTAGGCCTCAAGTTAGTAAAATCCCTACAAGCTATAAAAGTTTAAATCCTAGGAGACTCAGACCTAGTTATCCAACAAGTAAAAGGAAATTTTGTCACCAATGACAAAAGCCTGAGGTCTTATAGGTCTGCTGCTACTGAATTACTAAATTCCTTCACTGAATTTCAGATTGCCAAAATTCCTAGGGCCCAGAATCTTCATGCCCATAGCTTGGCCACATTTGCAAGTACGTGTAAGCTACCTTTTGAGCCCCACCACTGTTTTACAGCGGAGATAAAACACAGAACATCTGTCCCAAACAATATCAAGGATTCACAGGTGTTTGATGATGATGTACAAATAAACAATTTCTTGACTTTACAGCAAGAATTTTCAGGTCTAAACATTGACACTGAGACAGAAAGTCAATCACAAATACCTGAGACTGAAAGTCAATCACAAATACCTGAGACAGCAAGTCAATCACAAATACTTGAGACAACAAGTCAGTCACAAATACAGGCTAAACAGAACAACAAAGCAATATCACCGAAAACAACTAAACAAATGCTACACCCTACAATCTTCAACAAAGACAACATACAAAAAATCCAACAAATTAGTTGTGAGGAGACATCTTATGATGAAACTGAAGTTATACAATCGAAGGACAATTTTCTTCCAACAGGCTTAGCTCCTTTAGAAGACATTTTTGACTCCAATGATGTTCCCAGCAAACCAAAATTGCAGCCCCTCAACACTGCCATGGAAGAATGTAACATTGGGACTGATAAACAACCCAAAATCATAAAACTGTCTGCTGCATTACCCCCTGAAAAAAAGCCTAAATACATTGACCTTTTCAAAGAGTTTCACGATGTCTTTGCATGGAGTTATGAGGATTTAAAATCCTATGACACCTCTGTAATACAACACACTATCCCACTCAAGCCAGATCAAAATCCCTTTAAGCAAAAATTGAGGAGAATCAATCCTATGCTCCTCCCAGCAATGGAACAAGAGGTACAAAAAATGTTTAAAGCAGGCATTATAGCACCAATCAGATTCTCTGATTGGATTTCAAACTTAGTCCCTACAAGAAAGAAAACTGGTGAAATAAGGCTCTGTGTTGATCTAAGGAACTTGAATCAAGTGTCCTTGAAAGATAATCACCCCTTACCCAAGATGGATCACATCTTGCAGAGAGTAGTGGGGGCCTCAAGAATTTCTTTACTTGATGGATTCTCAGGTTTCAACCAGATCTTAGTTCATCCTGATGATCAGGACAAAACAGCATTTACAACCCCATGGGGAACCTTCAAATATGTTAAAATTCCTTTTGGGTTGAAGAATGCAGGGGATACATTCCAAAGAGAAATGGATATTGCTTTTGCCAAAGAGATTCATGAATTTCTTGTCATTTATTTAGATGACCTCACACCCTTCTCCAAATCTGACCAAGAACATTTGAAACATCTAAGGCAGATATTCATAACTTGTAGGAAATATGGAATTTCCTTAAATCCTAAGAAATCTCTGTTTGGTTTGGAGGAAGGTAAACTGTTGGGGCACATCATTCCCAAAGATGGCATTAGGATTGATCCAGAGAGAATCCAGGCTATCTTAAAAATGCCTCATCCAATAAATATAAAGGAATTACAAGCCTTTCTGGGTAAAATCAACTTTGTAAGGAGAATTATCCCAAATTTGGCCGAACTAAGCAGACTACTCAATAATATGCTCAGAAAGGATTCAAAAGTAAAATGGACAGTGGAAGCAAATCAAGCTTTTGAAGGCATCAAGTTTGCCCTCACCCAAACCCCAGTCCTAACCAACCCTCAATTTGATAGGGAATTCATCATAGTTTCCTTTGCTTCCCAACACACAATTGCTATTGTTTTATTACAGAAAGATGACCAGGGAAATGAGAAACCCATTTCTTTCTTTAGTAAAGCTCTTAGAGATGCACCCCTCAAGTACCAGATCATGGAAAAGCAAGCATATGGTTTGGTCAAAGCTATTAAGGACTTTAGGATCTACATCCTATACTCCCATGTTATAGCCTATGTACCAAGCCCAATTGTTAAAGACATACTTACTCAAGAGAACTTAGAGGGAATAAGAGGAAAGTGGATTGCCAACATTCTAGAGTTTGATATTGAAATAAAACCTACAAAACTGATAAAAGGGCAGGGTTTTGCCAAATTAATGTCTGAAACAAATTTCCAAGCCTTGGACATCAACCAACTAGACAATGAACCGGAGTTGGTGACTCCAAAGATCAATGTAGCCTTTGAACAATCCCCCTGGTATTCTGATATCTGTTATGTGTTACAAAACCTGTGTGCTCCCCCAGGGCTGTCCAGAACTAAATGTAGGTTCCTAAAAATGAAAGCTTCAAAATTTTGTGTTATGGATGGTAATCTACTTTGGAAAAACCATGAGGGTATCTTATTAAACTGTTTGATTGAAAATGAGACTAACAAAATCAGGGAAGAATTTCATGCAGGTAATTGTGGTGGACATTTGTATTGGAAGTCCACTGTGGATAAAATACTAAGAGCTGGTTACTATTGGCCTACTGTTTTCCCTGATGTCAAGAAATTTTCCACTTCATGTCATAAATGTCAAGTGTTTGAGGGAAAGAGAAAGTTACTGCCACTTCCTTTAAGGCCTATTGCAACAGAGAGACCATTTCAACAATGGGGTTTGGATTTCATTGGAGAAATTAATCCCTCATCTTCAGTCCAACATAGATGGATTCTAACAGCTACAGACTACTTCACTAAATGGATTGAGGCAATCCCATGTAGACAAGAAAACGACTCCACTATCATTCAGTTTCTTGAGACCAATATCCTTGCCAGCTTTGGATGTCCTGATAAGATAATAACAGACAATGCTGCTGCTTTTAGATCTAAAAAGATGGTAAGCTTCTACCACAAATTCCACATTACTTTGGGCCATTCCACTGCATATTATCCCCAAGGAAATGGCCTTGCAGAATCATCAAATAAAAGCCTTGTAAACATGATAAATAAGGTATTGGAAGAAAACAAAAAGAATTGGCATAAGAAA
>APFE031521604.1:0-16374 GCA_000404065.3 Pinus taeda | reverse complement strand
TATGACCATGTAAGGTTGCCTCACATAGAACAATATGCAAATCAATCAAAATGGAAGAGAGGCACACTAGATGAACCTGTTACACAAGAAGAACTAAATGAAAGAGCAAGAAGAAATCTCCTTAAGATGGCTGACTTGGAACTTCCTGCACAGATATTCGCTCTTGCAAGCCCTCAAGTGGGAGCAGCTGCCTCATCCTCCACAGCACATCAGGAGACAGTCAAAACTACAGATCAAGCTTCCAGCAAAGGCAAGGAAAAAGAAATGGAGCAAGAGCAACCCCTTCAGCAAGAGCAGGTACAGCAAGAACAGGTTCAACAACAACAACAGGTACATCAGCAAAAGGAGCAGCCAGTGCAAAAAGAGCAAACAGCAGAGGCCCCAATGGTCATTGAACAACAGCCAGCACAAATGGTGCCTCCTAGGCAAGAAATAAGAGCTGAAGCTTCAGTCCTCCAAACCCCACAAAGAGAGGACATAAGCTAGAAAAGGGACAGAGAGACTCCCCTCACTACATCAACAACTCAAGGGGAAAAGAGGCAAAGATTAAATCCTTTTTCGGAAGAGGAAATGCCAATAGGGCAATCTTCGGGTATGGGCCTGCCTAGCATGGAGGCCTCAGCAAGGTCCTTCCAATAGGAACAAGAGAGGGCAGCAGGAGGAGAAGTTAGCTCCTCAAGTCAACAAAGAGGAGCTGAAAAGAGCATCAAGCAGCAGTTTAAGGACATAAAGAAGAGGAATGAGCCCATAAGACTACAATTGTATAATCATTTGTTGAAAATGGCTCCTACCAAGCAGCAAAGACTTATGTCTGCTTATGATGTCCATGAGGGCAGAATGATCATGAGCCATTTCATGCCAGCAGTGCAGCAGCCACAGTTAGCTGCAGATTACATCAGGACCAACCTTGAGGTCCTTGCCAAGGACATCCACCCGATGGATCAGATTGAGTTACACAAGCAAACAGGTGAGATGGTGTATGCCTCCTTGGCAGATAAAACATTGGTGAACTACAGGCTACAAAATAGCCTAAATAATACAACTGCACAACTTGAGTTGGAAAGGGCATCCTCTCAAGCAAAGGACAATAGGATCAAAGCTTTGGAGGACATCATAATAGAGCTTGGGCATGATCCTAAGGGATGCTGATATGGCAGCATTAAGGAAAATGATCAAGATCCCAGCAACTCTTCATCCCCAAACTGAAGAAGTTGCCCAGCTAAGACAGAACAAGGATGCAGCAGCTATGCTGGTAACACTGTATAAACAGCTCATCCAAACACAAGAAAAGCTGGACGAATCAGAGGCTTCACTTCATGCAGCATCACAACAGAAAGAGGCAGGCCAAGCTTCACAACCTCCTCCAGAAATAGTCAATCTGGAAGAAGCTCCTGAGACTACTACCCCTCCCATTCAGCAAACAGAGCAAGCAGCACCCTCCACCTTAGCACCAACAACAGAGCAGACTGAAAGCCTTGATATGCAGAAGCTTAGAAATGAAATTCAAGTCTTGGAGGCCCAAATGTCAGAGCTGAATCAAGCCAAAGAAACACTGGCTAAGCTCAATGAAAAATATGACAAATCCAAGAAAAACATAGCTGAGAGAGAAAGAGAGGTAAAAACTCTCAAAAGAAGGATAAATGAGCTAGAAAAAGAGCTCACACTTGACAAAGTAACAACTGAGCTCAAGAGAATCCTATGGGCCAATATTGGCCAATCCATCATAGACTAGTGGGAATACATTGAGGCCATTCATGGGTAAATGGGGCTTATTGGAAAAGCACATAGGGAAATCCAAAGAGCAAGGGCATCTCTAGGGAGTATGCCTGAGGCTGCCACCAGAATGATAAATGTGCTTAACTACAGGACAAGCTCTCAGCTGGTCAGAATGGGAATTGCCAACAGTACTGAGACCATTTGAATGGTCAAAAGGGTCCTGACACTAAGAAACCTGGTACAGACCTTAGATAGAAGAAGCCAGGATATGCAGGCAGACATTAATAAATTCCAGGACAAATTCATAGCATTGCAGAACAGAGGCCTTCCTAGCTTGATGGACCCCTCAGGAAGACTACTTTCACATGAAAAATATGCCAAGAGGGTCAACACCTTTGCTACTAATCAGATTTCAGAAAAGCCCAGCACATCAGCAGAATCAGGGCTAGCATCAAGACATACTCTTTTCAACAGGGTAGAGAGCTTATTCTTCATCATGAATGAAATCAATCACTTGTTTGATGCTCCTCCCAATTTTTATAAATATACAGAGGCAGATGAGACCATAGAGGCAATGCTCAGACATCAATTGCCCACACAGGAATTCTAGAATCAATTAATACAACTACTACTGAACCAGAGCCAGTAATTATGTTTTTTCCATTTGAAATATATAAGTTGTCATGCACAGGAAAATTTTTGATATGTCAGCAGATATGCAGAGAGTGGCTGAGCCAACTCAGCAAAACCATTCGGCCACCACAGCAGCACTGACAGTTACAGGTGACAGGGCCGCAAAGCTTCAGGAGGACAGAGCTGCAAAGACACGTCATACAGCAGTTATAACGAAGCGTTCAACCGACTCAGTGACCTCCAAAGATCTAAATCTTCTGAAAGAATTGAAGAGCATTTATGTTGTATTAAAAGTTGCAATAACTTCTTATCTACTATTTCTGTACGAGTTAATGAAGATATTTTATTTCTCAGATGACTCAATGCCTGAGATATTTTGTATGAAACACTTCTATATACTCCCCCTCGCATGAGTTTGCAGTGGTTGGATGTTTTTGTTATATTTTCTATAGTTCCTTTGACTGTAAATTCTCAGAGAAGTAATACAAAGGCAGTGGAATTTCCAAAGCTCTGTGTTGTTTTGATGCATTGTGGTGTTTAGCTGAAAGTTACAGGATTCCTGCGTATTTCATGGCAAAATAAGTTCTCCTTACAACTCTTTGTTATATGTTTTGATTATCATTCATATTTTTTTCATGTTTCTGTGCTTTACAGTTATTGGCAAGGAAAAAGAATAGTTCCACGATTTAATCACAGATTACCCTGAACTCAATCTAAGTTATTATAAGTGTTTTCTTCAGTTATAGTTATAAAGGTGTAATTCTTAATTGCTACCCTTTCACGCTATATCTTTCGCAGTGATTATTTTTTCAGGAATTCAAGTTTTGCTCCTGAGGAATATATCTCCTTCTCCCACCCCAGCTTAGTGAAAAATTCTTGATTTCTTTTCACTGGTTGTTTACATTTCACCATCATAATTTTAAGTTTGTTTTATGAAATATATAAATGGCCCTGTAAGCCTAGCTGCTCAAACTCAAGATCTCAAAAACCATTAGCCACAGACTCCATTTCCCAATGAACTAACATTATCTGCAGATTTCCACTTCAGGCACAGAAATTCATCCTTCCAACCAAACATAAACCAAAACCCCTACTTCATAGCTAGCCTAAAAATCTCCACAGAACAGAGACAAACCTTATAGAGAGAGCCCTCTCTGATTACAACTGGGCTAGAAGCTGTAATCAAAAGATTGGTTAGTGGTTACCCCGGCCGTATTCCCTTGGGAGTCAAAGGGAACAACCTGGGTGTTAACAGAGGTGACTCTTCCAGACGTGTCTTCCTCGACAATTGTAGTGAGGGCAACTGGAAAGGAAAACTGTAGTGTAGAACTGCTTGGGATAAACCACTCTCATCGGGCACCCTATAACCCGGAAGTGGCTTTCCTGAAAGTCAGGCGATATAACTCAGCGACCAACGGATGGCAAGGGAAGGAGAGAGCTTACCACCCTCATCGCACAGTATTCCTCGGGCTTATGTGCTATGTGACTTTGATTTTGGCTATCGTATTAGAAGGGGGTAGATCTATGGCCACAATTTGTCTTCCAAGTTTGTGGGTTAGGATGGTCAAAACTGCTTATGATTTACTACTCCTATCAGGAGCCCTTAAACCCAAAAGCATATTTTCAGAAAAGTTGGCGATGCCATTCAGCGAGCAACACGTGGTGGGGGAGGGTGAGAGAATGTGGCCCTCATCACACGGTATTCCTCAAGCTATTAAGGTTGTGCAATATGGATAGTAGCCATCGGGTGAGAAGGGGAAGATCGACGACTATAGTTGGTCGAGTTGTTTAGTGGGTTTTTTGCAAGATACTGCTCCGCACGATACAATGTTAGACCATTAGATTAAAAGGAAACAGATCAACAATTATGGACAGGGGTTTGGACTCGAGGGTCCACCACTTTGCTTGTGGGTCCATGGTAGTTTAGACTTTGGTTTTGGTTTGCTTAAGTGCAGCTTTTTGCTGTGGGCACTCTGGGTGTTTTCTTTGGGGGTTTCCCCTCATCCCTTTATGAGGTTTAGCACCTCTCAGCACTTGTTGTAAACTATGTACATTATTTGCTTTCGTAATTCAATAGAATGTTCGTCTCTTTCTTCAGAAAAAATAAAATGAATTTTTAAAAGACCTATCGCGTGTAATAGGTAATAATTTAATATGTTGATATAAAACATTATTATCTATAATAATTATATGGGATAATAATTGAAAAAGAATTGGATGTAATTTTACATAATTTGAAATTAAATGGTATTTGTCATTTAATTGTAACAAAAGTGGTTATTATATTATTATTATATTATCAATATATATAGATTACATTAGTCTAAGATAGAATAAGAGAATCAAATTTATATTTGGCTTATCAATCAAATTTTTCTAGGAATACATATATGGTATGGTAAAAAAATATGGCTAGCTTTGTACCATATTGATGTGAATAATTAAAAACATATATAAGATGAATTAGTGGTGATTATTGAAAATCTGAATAGCTATTTTGGTCAATCTCACTTGATGACATTAGCAAAAATTGAAAACTCCATATATGATATGAAGTGAGGGAAGGAAGCAAAGGAACTTCAAATCAAAATAGGGAATTAATGTGATTTTGTTGAGCTTTGTTGACTACATGATAAGCATCAAAATGTGTCATATATGTTAGACAGTATACATGTAGGGGCTTGACCATGGATATGAAGAAAAACCTATTGGATATGAAGTAGTGTAAAATAATGTACAACCATTCCATTATTAGTGCAAAAAATATATCATATATATTAATATATTCCAATTATTGATAATAACTAATAAGTACTAAGGTATAAACTATATTATATCCCATAATATATATATATATATATATAATATATATATATATATATATATATATATATTATATATATAGATAATAGTTAGTGAATGATTTCTGAATGGTTTATGGTCGTTAGTTGTTTTGGTAGTTTGAGATGGGAGTGTTACACGTGTTGATGGTGAGAGAATAACATGGAGTTGTTTGGATTCATGATGAGAATCGTGATCGATCTTGTTGCATTACTATATTATCTAACCTAATAGAAGACATGGACAATGGAGTTAACACCTTACATGATTTTAAATTTGTTTTCTTATGGGCTATGAGGCTAGAGAAATATCATGGTGAGATGAAATTGACGAGTCGTGAGTATGGTGTTATACCTTTCTTAGAATGCAAATTGGTTATTATCTCTTTCATGATATAATAATTGTTTAAGTTGACGTAAGACTTGAAGGACAAGAATTTGAGTAAAGAAACTCTAGGATGGACATATATATATATAGAAAATTATATAGCTAATATAAATATACCTTATATTATATATTATTAGGAGTAAGCATGTATATTATATTTACATATAATGTACATTATTATTATAGGATATACATATATATAGTATTAGTATATTCAATATATATTCCATATATATAAGAATATATAATACTATAACTATATATAATATTATAACTAATTATATAAATATAATCCTCTCATTTATCTCTCTATATAATATATAATAATATATATATATATATATATAGTACTATTACTAGTAATATCCTATAAAATTTATTTTAAAAATATATGGATATATGTATTATGAGTGCCTAATATATTACTATCTATATATATTACGATATAATATAATATAATACTATTATTAAATCATAATGATAGTTCGATAATATATTAATATATGGATAGAGAATTTACTATATCTATATATATTAATGGAGATTGATTTCTCTTACTCAACTAATTAGGAGGATGTGTGTTTGTGCTGAACAATGATGATTAGATAGCACTTTAGTATTTTATTTTGTAATTTGAATTTGAAAATTAGAAATAGTTATATTTTTTATATTTTAACTTACTATTCATGTTTATGGCGAATTACGAAAAAAATAAAAAAACTAATAAATATAAAAATTAGTTACTGCATTTGGCATCCTAGCTTGGAGTATCTAAAAATTTGGAGTGCACCCTATCCTTCTAAAAAACTAGTGCCCCTACCCCGCCCCAAAAACATACATACATATATATATAATATTATTATATATTATATTATATATATATATATATAATTATTACAATCTAAAAACCTTACTGAAAAGCTAGAAATGCCACTCAGTGAGCAACACGTGGTGGGGGAGGGTGAGAGAATACGACCTTCTAATGCAGGAGCATCCAACTTAGGCACCATGACTGGGTGTCGGTCTCTGCGAGGTCATAGAGTTGAGTTTACTTTTATTTGTCTTTATTTTGGTTGATAGAATCGTAGGTAGGACTTTTATTCTTATTTTAATTTCTAACTTAGTTAAGGGTAGTTGATTAGTTAGGGTTATTTGTTTGTCTGTTGTTAACAAGTCATGGATTAAATGATTGTCCTATTATTTTAAAAGGAAAAACACAAATGTATTCGAAGGGAAAATCTTTTCATATGATAGAAGGAATGACTAGTAACCGAGTAACTATAAAAGTCTATAACTGAAAAGCAACTCTACAGTTTCATTAACTGGAACAAGAAACCTATAAATGAAACAGGACAAATCATGTAGAGGGTTCAATAGCTCTCGCACTCAGATAATAACAATAACAGAGAAATTAAGTTCTATCCATCTGTATATCTACTGTAATTTATTATGTTTTCTAATTGATGACTATCTAAGCATACAACTAACTATACACATATTCTTGAAAATATTTTTTTTTTTTATTTCCTGAGAGAAAGAACTTGTTCTCATAATGAGACCGAAGAGCAGATACCCGACGAGGGTTTGTAATTAGTTGAAGCAAACAGTGAAAATAAACAGGGAGTGATACAACCAAAATCCGGTACAGGCAAAACACCCACAGGCCAGATGAAATTTTCCACCATACATTTAAATTGAGAGCCATATAAAATTGCTAGCATAACTACAGGATTCGTGCACATTTATACATCACATCTCAAGCAAACAAAAGAATCATAATAGTAGATCCTGCTACGAATTGAGAGAAAATCAACAACAAACGTTATTCAGGTAAATCAAACCTAATCTTATTATATCTTGATGAAGAATTTTCCTTTCAAAATTTGCAAAGTCCAGTGTATCACAATTACATAACAAAGCTGTAAAAACAAAGTCGTGAATGCTCAAACCGTGAACTACCAACCCTAAGTGAGGGTTTCAGCCACATATTCATACACAGCCATAGACACGCAGACCCTTGAATGTCAAACCCTAGGTGAGGGTGTCGATAGAAATTGTAACTATAAACAAAAGATTGCAGTCAAGACACAATGGAAGATTAGAATTCCAAAGTAGAAGAGAATCACTCATAGTGTGAGCCATTCGAAAAGCAACGTGGGTGACAAACCCATACAACCTGAATGTGTAAGTTAAACACTAGAATGAGCACTAAAAGAAATTCGAAGAGGGAGAGCCTACAAGACAAGACGGAGATGTATATGGCCAAAACCTCCAACTGCAAACCCTTAACAGCTACACAACCATGATACATAGGTGTTAGAGCATAAATTGTAGCAGAAGTGAAATACAAAGCTGGAAAGGGGAACAAAAACAATCAAAGTTGCATTTGTCTTACGTGAGAGTTTGTAGTGAGAACAACGACCGACATTCCATCAACAACTCCAACTGACTCTGGAGATGAAGGAGAAAACCAAGTTAGGAATTGTGGTAAAAGACCCATAAATTGAAACAGAGAAAGAGGAATTTCCTATGTATTAAGCCAAGGATGAAAGAAAGCAATCAAGTTGAACATGGAAACAAGCAAATATTGAGTTGCCAACCAGAATATGCAATGCAGCCTATTGAACCCACGGCAGAAGGAACACAAAACACAATAGAGGTCACTTACCCAGGCAGCTACAGGACAAACCACAACTGCCAACGAACCAAGGATTAAGGATAGTCACGTTCATAACAAAGAACAACTAGAGGTGCACCGAAGACTCGCAGCAGAGCTACCCACCAAAACCTTCCAGAGCAAAACGGAGAAAACCCTCGACTAACCAACAACAAATGCCCAAAATAAATGATGAACAAAGGGTTCAAGCATTGGATGGAGTGAGAATCTAAAAGCTGAGGCAAGTACCTATTCATTATTGTGTAATTGAATGCCATATAATATAAAACCCAAAATATCTGACGGTGCATTTCATCCACGTGTAAACACCACCGAATGATTCAATCAAAAATATAAACATTACAAAATCATTTCAATTACCATATTTTATAAAGTGTTGGGTTGGTCCGATCAAAGTGGTACCAGAGCAAGTGAAATTGATTCAAGACATGGAAAGAGGAAGGAAAGGTCATGGTAGAGGTGCTCGAAGGATAGAAGAGGAAGGACTAAGAGAGGAGATTTGAATTCTTACTACCCGTTTGGAGGTAGTGGAGGCATGGAGAAGAAGAGACCCAGAGATAGGTGATGATAGTGAAGAGGAAACTGAAGCTAGAACATATGGACCAGAAGGTGAGAGCCCAAAAGTGAGATTGTTGAGATCTATTTTTGTGGCAAGCAGTAAACACAAGCCAGAACTCCCAAACTATGATGGTAGTCTGTCTATCGAGATTTTATTGGATTGGATCAGTGAGATGTATAAGTATTTCGAGTGTGAGGAAGTCAACGAAGACCGCAGAGTTAGGTTCACTACGATGAAAAAGATTGAACAAGTCGTCGATTAAAACTCGGTCAAGGATGGTGGCCATGTTAAAGGGCAGATTTTTGCCAAAAGACTATCAGATTGCACTACACAGGCAGGTGAAGAATCTGAAACATAAAGGATTGATGGTAAGGGAGTATACGGAGGAGTTCTATCGAGTGAACATGTGAGCCGGATATACAAAGGATATCACAGAAAGAATAGCCAGGTATGTGAATTGGTTAAGATTAGAGATTTTAGATGAAATCAGTATTTTATCTCTAAAGAACACTTAAGAATCATATCCGAGTGCGATGAAAGCTGAAGAGAAAAATATTAGAAGGAAGAATGCTCGAAGAGGGTGAGGAGCTGGCTCGGGAAGAGGCCAGTCATATGCCAGGGGGCAGTCTGCTAGTAATAATGAGGAAGGCAGTAGTTACAGAGCTTTTCTATTAGCGGACAGAGGTGATAATGTGAGAGGCAGTAGGTCATCCCAGCAAGGTAGGGGAAATGGCCAAGGAAGAGGGGCTAGTTTTCAATGTTACAGGTGTCATAAATGGGGACACCGATTGTTTGAATGTGCAGAAGCAGAAAAAGTTGGACAATGAGGTGCATATGTTTCACAACTAGAAGAAGCAGAAGCACCTCCCCAAGAAGCAGAAAATGCTCTAGAGATAGGGGAAGCCCTAGTGCTGCACAAGGTATTGCTAAAACCAGTCAAGGAGGTCACTGAATAGACACAATAGAAGGTTTTTTTTAGAACAGTTCGTAAGTCCCGAGGTAAGTGTTGTAAGTTAATTATTGACAGCGATAGTACTGGCAACTTAGTGTCTACAAAGATGGTAGAAAAGTTGGAGTTGAAGCACTTCAACCATCCCAACCGTTATAGAGTCTCATGGTTGCAAAAAGGCCATCAGTTGCTGGTGGATGAACAGTGTGAGGTGGAGTTTCAAATAGGCAGATATAAGGATAAATTCATTTGTGACATCATGCCGATGGATGTATGTCACATACTACTAGGCAGGCCTTGGCAGTACAACGAGAAAGTGGTACATGATGGATTGGCGAACTACTATAAGTTTGTTAAGCATGGAATCAAGCATACACATGTACCCATCCAGGAAGAAGGGACAGTAGGGACAAGTGAACCGAGAGCATTGTTGGTTAGTGGAAAATAGTTTCTGAAAGAAGTTAAGGATAGTGAGATGGGTTACATAGTTGTAAAGAAATCAACGATAGTGTTGTTGCATACGAGGGTATTGAATTTACCTATAGAAATCTAGCAGATAGTGTAGGAATTTACAGATATAGCGGTGGATGACTTGCCAGACAAATTATCCCCCAAAAGAAGCATAAGTCATAATATTGACTTCATACATGGAGTCAGTTTTCCGAACAAAGAGGCATACCGAATGAGCCCCAAGGACAATGAAGAGATTAGAAAGCAGGTGCAAGAATTGTTAGACAAGGGATTGATAAGGGAAAGTTTGAACCCTTGCTCAATCCCAACGGTTCTCGCCCCCAAGAAGGGAGGAGAGTGGCAGATGTGCACAGACTCAAGGGCCATCAACAAAACGGATGGATGACATGATGGATTGTTTATGTGGGGCAGCATATGTCTCTAAGATAGACATAAAGAGTTGGTACCATTAGATTCAAATACGAGTGGGGGACGAATGGATGATAGCCTTTAAGACGAATGAGGGGTTGTACGAATGGCTGGTCATGCCATCTGGACTGAGCAATGCGCCCAATACATTTATGAGGTTGATGAATGAGATGTTGAAGGAGTACATCGACAAATTTGTGATAGTGTTCCTGGACGACATACTAATTCTCAGCAGGACAAGGGAAGAAAACCTTCAAAATGTACGGAAGGTGTTGAAAAAATTACAACATAATAAACTGCTAATAAACTTCAAGAAATGTACCTTTATGCAGAAGGAATTCATTTATTTGGGCTTTGTAATAGCAGAAAATGAATTGAAGATGGATTCAAAGAAGGTTGCGGTGATAGTTAATTGGCCATCTCCGAAAAATTTATTCGAGGTACGTAGCTTTTATGTACTAGCAAGTTTTTATCGAAAATTCATAAGGAATTGTAGCAAAATTTGTCCACCTATGTTGAAAACCATTAAAAAGGCCAGTCAGCCTTTTCGATGGACGGATGCAGTAGAGAGAAGTTTCTAGTTATTGAAAAGGAAGATTGCTGAGAGGTCGATCCTGAGATTGCCAGATTTCAAGAAGCTTTTTCAGATTATCTTTGATGCTAGCAGTACAACTATTGGAGCTGTACTCAGCCAGGAGGATAAGCCTATAGCGTTCTTCACCGAGAAGCTGAATGAAAGTCAACATAGATATTCATCGTATGATAAGGAGTTATATGCTATTATACAGGCATTAAAACACTGGAGGCATTATCTGTTGGGAAATGAATTTGTGTTGTTCTCAGATAATTTTACACTACAATATGCAATGCAACAGCACAAGTTGAACCACAAACACACCCAATGGGTGGAGTATTTGTAGAGTTTCAACTTCATATTGAAGCATATTAGCGGGAAGATGAACAAGGTGGCATATGCGCTAAGTAGAAGAGCTTTACTTCTGTAAGAAAGTATTGTGCAAGTGTTTAGTTTTGAGCACTTAAAAGACTTATACCAGACTGATACAGATTTTAAGGAGGCCTATGAGGCATGTCAGAATCTATTGGTGAGAGATAACAGTCCATGGTTGGACTACAACCTAGAGGAGAAACTACTCTTTAAGGGAGGACATATATGCATACCTGACTACTCGATGAGAGAGAATATTATTCAAGAGAAGCATAGTGGAGGTCTAGCGATACATTTCAGCATCAAAAAGACACTCGAGTAGCTTAGTCATTTCTACTTTTGGCCAAAGATGCGGAGGGATGTGTAACGATTTGTGGCCAGATGTAAATTGCGCCAGTTGGCGAAGGGTCACAGTCAAAAGACGGGACTGTACACACCGTTAACTGGGGGATTCAGTCATCTAAGACTTCGTCTTAGGTCTACCTAAGAGAAAAAGAGGATATGACTCAGTGATGGTGGTAGTGGACAGATTCTCGAAAATGGCACATTTCATCTCTTGCCGGAAAATTGGTCATGCCACTCACGTGGAACACTTGTTTTTCACAAAGATTGTCAGGTTACATGGGTTTCCTATGTCTATTCTATTAGAAAGGGATGTGAAGTTTACAGGACA
This sequence comes from Pinus taeda, assembly GCA_000404065.3. Taxonomy (NCBI): domain Eukaryota; kingdom Viridiplantae; phylum Streptophyta; class Pinopsida; order Pinales; family Pinaceae; genus Pinus; species Pinus taeda. The sequence continues at coordinate 4,114 of APFE031521604.1, read as the reverse complement.
CTTTTGGCATACCCTGTGGAAGAAAATGGATACACAGTTGAGTTATAGTTCTTCTTATCATCCACAAACTGACGAACAAACAAAAGTTGTGAACAGGAGTCTAGGAAACCTATTACGATGCCTGGTTGGAGAAAATTTGTGGATGTGGGATCGAGTGCTGGCACAAATAGAGTTTGCTTATAATGACTCACCTAACTGTGGGAGAGCCTTCAGTCCATTTCAAATCATGTACGACATGCATCCTCACAGAGTGCATGAGTTGTGGGATCTTGGACTGCAAGAAAGGCGAAGCACAGATGGAGAATATTTTGCTAATGCGATGAGGGATTTGCATGAGTAGGTAAAAATAAAATTGTAGGACAACATCCTAAAGTATAAACAACAAGCATATTTGAAGAGAATGGAAGTACAGTTTAACGTGGGAGATGAATTCCTCGCGCATTTACACAAGGAATGCTTCCCTAGGGGTACACAGAATAAATTAAAGTATAAGAAGGTAGGACCTTGCAAAGTCCTTTGGAAATTTTTGGAAAATGCCTATGAGATAGAGTTGCCACCCGGAATAGGCATTTCACCTATCTTTAATGTAGCAGACTTGTTTCCCTACATGGCTGACCCAGAGGAAAAGGAAGAAGATGGAACCATGCAGCTTACACGGAATACCCACGATGGAGGAGAGTCTTGGATGAGACAGATGCCTTATGTTCAGCCTCCCGAGATCAAGCACGTTCTCATCACTCAAGTGGCCAAACAAACTCGCCATAAGGAGTATCTGCAATACCTGGTCAAGTGGAGGAGTTGTCCTATTGAGGATAGTTCGTGGCTTGATGATAGGTAGATTGAGCAGCCACGTTCTTCAGTTGAGGAGCTGATGGACTGGAGTAATGATTTTCTTTTGCCAAGGAGCCTGATGCAGGAGAACCAACTCAGGCACCATGATAGGGTTTCAGTCTCTTCGAGGTCAAAGAGTTGAGTTTACTTTTATTCGTCTTTATGTTCGTTGACAGAATAGTAGGTAGGATATTTATTCTTATTTTAATTTGTAACTTAGTTAAGGGTAGTTGATCAGTTAGGGTTATTTGTTTGTCTGTTGTTAATAAGTCATGGACTAAATGATTTTCCTATTATTTTAAAAGGAAAAAGTCAAATGTATCTGAAGGGAAAATTTTGTCATAAGTTAGAACGAATGGCTAGTAACCGAGTAATTGTAAAATTATATAACTGAAAAGCAACTGTACAGTTTCGTTAACTAGAACAAGAAACCTATAAATGTAACAGGAAAAATCATGTAAGGGGCTTAGTACCTCTCGGTCTCAGATAATAACAATAATAGAGAAATTAAGTTATGTCCATCTGTATGTCTACTATAATTTTTATGTTTTCCAATTGATGACTATCTGAGCATACAACTAACTCTACACAGATTCTGGAAAATATTTTTTTTTTGTTTCCTGAGAGAAAGAACCAGTTCTCATAAAGAGACCGAAGAGTAGATACACTATGAGGGTTTGTAATTCATTGAAGCAAACAATGATAATAAACCAGGATCGATACAACCAGAATTTGATATAGGCCAAACACCCACAGACCAGATGAAAGTTTCCACCATACATTTAAATTGACAACCATATAAAATTACCAAAATAACTACAGGGTTTGTGCACATTTATACATCACATCTCAAGAAAACCGAAGAATCATAAGAACACTTCTGGCTACGAATTCAGAGCAAATCAACAACGGACATTATTAAGGTAAATCAAACCTAATCTTATTATATGTCGCTACAAAATTTTCCTTTCAAAAATTGCAAAGTCCAACGTATCACAATTACATAAAAGAACTGTAAAAACAAATCCATGAATGCTCAAACTGTGAACGACCAACCCTAGGTGAGGGTTTCAACCACATATTCATTCACAACCATAGACACACAGACCCTTGAACGTCAAATTCCTAGGTGAGGGTTTCGATAGAAATTACAACTATAAACAAAAGATTGCAGTCAAGACATAGCAGAAGCTAAGAATTCCAAAGTAGCAGAGAATTTCTCACAATGTGAGCCATTCGACAAGCAACGTGGGTGACAAATCCATACAACCTGAGGGCATAAGTTAAAGACCAGAACGAACACTAAAAGAAATTCAAAGAGGTAGAGCCTATCGGACAAGACCAAGACGTATATCACCAAACCCTCCAACTGCAAACCCTTAACACCTGCACAACCATGATACACAGGTGTTAGAGCATAAACTATAGTATAAGTGAGATACAAAGCTAGAAAGGGAAACAAAAATAATGAAAGTTGCAGTCGTCTTACCTGAGAGTTTGTAGTGAGACCAAAGACTCGCATTCCACCAACAACTCTCACTGACTGTGGAGATGAAGGAGCAGACTAGGTCAGGAACTATGGAAAAAGACCCATAAATTGAAATAGAGAAAGAGGAATTAACTATGTATTAAGCCAAGGATGAAAGAAAGCCATCGACCTGAACCTGGAAACAAGCAAACATTGAGTTTCCAACCAGAATGAGCAATACCAGTGCATGAGTTGAAATACAACGGCATGTTGAACCCACGACAGAAGGAACACAAAACACAACAGAGGTCACTTACCCAGGCAGCTACACAGAAAACCACAACTGCCAACAATCCAAGGATTAAGGACAGTCACGTTCATAGCGAAGAATAATGAGAGGCGCACCCAAGACTCGCAGTAGAGTTGTGCACCAAAACCTTCCATAGCATAGAGGAGAAATCCCTCGACTAACCAACAGAAAATGCCCAAAATTAATGACAAACAAAGGGTTCAAGCATTGGACTGAGCAGGAATCTAAAAACCGAGGCAAGTACCTATTCATTACTGTGTAACTGAATGCCATATAATATAAAACCTAAAATATTTGACGGTGCATTTCATCCATGTGTAACCACCACCGAATGATTCAATCAAACATATAAGCATTACAAAATAATTTCAATTACGACCATTTATAAAGTGTTGGGCTAGTCCCATCACCATCATCGTGTGGTATTCCTATAGCTATTAAGGTTGTGCGATATGGATAGTAGCTGTCAGATCAGAAGGGGAAGATCGACGACTATAGCTGGTCGAGTTGTTCAGTGGGTTTTCTGCAGGGTACTGCTTCGCGTGATACAATGTTAGACCATCAGATTAAGAGGAAACAAATCAATGGCTACAGACAAGTGTTCGGACTCGGGGGTTCATGAATTTTCTTGTGGGTCCATGGCAGTATAGACTTTCGTTTTTGTTTGCTTAAGTGTATCTTTTTTTTGTGGGCACTTTGGGTATTTTCTTTGGGGGTTCCCCCTCTTCCCTTTATGGGGTTTAACACCTCTGAGCACTTGTTGTATAATTTATACATTATTTGCTTTAATAAGTCAATAGAATGTTCATCTGTTCCTTCAGCAAAAAAAATGAATTTTTAAAAGACCTATCGCATGTAATAGGTAGTAATTTAATATGTTGATATAAAATGTTATTATCTATAATAATTATATGGGATAATAATTGAAAAAGAACTGGATGTAATTTTACATAATTTGAAATTAAATGGTATTTGTCATTTAATTGTAACAAAAGTGGTTATTATATTATTTTTATATTATTAATATATAGATTACATTAGTCTAAGATAGACTAAGATAATCAACTTTATATTTGGCTTATCAATCAAATTTTTCTAGGAATACGTATACGGTATGGTAAAAAGGTATGGCTAGGTTTGTACCATATTGATGTGAATAATTAAAAACATATATAAGATGAATTAATAATGATTATTGAAAATGTGAATAGCTATTTGGGTCAATATCACTTGAGGACATTACCAAAAATTGAAAATTCTATATATGATATGAAGTGAGGGAAGGAAGCAAAGGAACTTAAAATCAAAGTAAGGAATTAATGTGATTTTGTTGAGAAGCATTGCCGAGTACATGATAAGCATCAAAATGTGTCATATATGTTAGACAATATACATTTAGTGGCTTGACCATGGATATGAAGAAAATGCTATTCGATATGAAGTAGTGTAAAATCATGTACAACCATTCCATCATTAGTGCTAAAATTATATCATATATACATATA